>JAFEMH010005555.1:0-55000 GCA_022495995.1 Adenophora triphylla var. japonica
AATAGTATACAATATTGGTTTGGTAAGATCCAATTAATATTGAGTGAAGAGGAAATGGATTGAGGAGCGGTCAACAAGAAATCCGTGCTAAATGTATGAGAGCGGGTTGACCCCATGACTCGTAGGCGTAACCGATCACGTGGCGGCCTTTTATAGGCCAGTTTTTTTTTTTTTTTTTTTTTATATATTATTTTTTTCGAGAAAAAGTAATAGTTACCATCTCTGTAATGTAATGGGTTGTATACATATAAAGTAAGCGCATTGGTCGTAAGTAAACGTAATACCTGTTTTAAAAAATAAAAGCTCGTTTTTATCCATTTTTTTTCAAATGTAATACAAACTATATGTATTATTTTTGAAATGTAATAAACTTATGTATATGAATGTAATAGTATATACAAGTAAATATAAACAAGCTTTGATAGATGAAATTAGTAACATATTTCTATAGATAATGCTAATGCTTTTACATGAGAAACATATACTCCCTCCCAGATCCGTTAGTTGAGACTAATTTTTGGTAGCACACCAGATTAAGGAAAATGAATAAGATAATAAAAATGTGTGATAGAAAATGAAGAGAGAATGAGTGGAGTTAATAGTAGGTTGGTTGAATAAATTGTATGGTGAAAAATGAAGAGAGAGAATGAGTGGGTGGGATAGGGTGAATATAAAATATTAAAAGTTTTGCCATTTTGGGCGGAGTCTCGGCTAACGTGGGGACGGCCCAAGAGGAAGAAGAATCTCAACTAACGTGGGACGGAGGGAGGTAGATACCTATACATTATGTGTTACAATTATGTACAAAATACTATTATATATAAATAACACGTTTGTTACATTTTAGTTATAATAGGAAGTATTACTTTTGCCAAACAGAAGAAAACTTAGGGAAAAACACTATTGCTTTTAAGTATATATGTATTACTTTAATGTATATAAACTATTATTTTATATGCATACAATTATTACATTATGTTATAGTAACTATTACTTTTCATAAATGGGCAATGTTGGCTGAAGAATTGGGCCAAGGCAAATGTGGGCTGATTCCAGCTTGGACGGAGGCGTGGATTGACTTTGTTGGGCGGGTGATGGGTATGGGCAGGCCCGTCTCATGGATGAGACGGATCGTGCTGTTCTCACCCAAGTTTTTGTCATGGATTGATGGACATTTTAGTAAGTAGGTGAATGCTTACCTTTTGCTTCATACCATAAATGGCTTGTATTCTCAATTCTGTTATTTATGCTAAATAAGATAAATAAACAAAAAACAAACGTCACCTAAGCCTAGCCATGGCATCAACTTGAATATCTACTTGTGACTTGTAACATGCCACATTGTGTGTAATAAATTTGAAGAATGTATCATATTACAGTTGTGTTCCATGTAAAAAAATATACTCTCTCGGTCAGGCTTGAAATTGCACGATTCTTATTTGCGGGGATTAAGAAAAAAAAATAATGATATAAGTAAAAGTTGTGAGTGTAAAAGTAAAATAGGAGAAAGAATGAGTGAAGGAAATAGTAAATTATAATGGTGTTGTGAGTATTAAAATAATGTAGGAAAGATAATGAGTGGAGGGAATAGTAAAGATTATTTGCTATTTTAGAAAGTGTGCAATTTGTAATGGGACACCCAATGAGAAAAGTATACAATTTGTAGCGGGACGGAGGGAGTATATTTGAAATTTGATTTATTAATTTTATACATTTACACCTTTATGTATTACTCACTCCGTCTCTAAATGAAACTTAAGCATCTTTTAAATATAATTATGTAAAAATTCTAAATTTTCTCAATATATTGCATCTCAAGTCTGAGTAAGAATTATGATAATGGTGGATTTAATAAACTCCCGAACCAAAGAACTCTAGTTCAAGTAGTATTCGATATTAACTTACATGGTGAAGGTAGAAAGTTCGAATCTTGTTAATCTTGTTGAGGACACGTGTGGTAACCTATTTCGTATTCCGTAGGGGTGATGTACTACTTCAACCCCAGCCAATTGACGTAGTGTAGGTGACATTTTCTCTATCATTAATAAAATAAAAAACTCATTAAAAAATTGAATATATTTTGAAACAAAATTTTAAAATTTTGAATACTCCTTGGTTCCATGATAATTCGTAAAAGACCCTTTTGGTCATCCCAAAATAATTTGCACTTTCTCAAAATAAAAATGAGACCCACTTTTCTCTACTCACAACACTTTTCAAATTTACTATTTTCTCCACTCATTCTCTCTCCTATTTTACTTTTACACTCACAACACATTACCTTTATCACCATTTACCTTAATTCTCACGCCGACACAAAAAGCGCGTAAAATTGTGGGAGGAAGGGAGTATTCATTTCGGAATCTTATTTTTTTTGCCATAAGTAAATCTTTGTCACTCTGTTTATCATGCTTTATGTTGCAAATTTTAGAGTTGATATATTAATCACTATGGGCTGGGTCAAGGACCAACTGGAGTGGGTGAGAAATCACTGTAAGTTGGGCCAAATGGTTGGAGCCAGAAAAAACAAAAAGTCCAAGTCAAATTATATTGTACTAAGAATTGAATTGTTTGTACCTCACGTTTGAGAAAGTCACGTTACCTGCAAAATTTCCCCCGCACAAACACCGTTTATTAGTCCACTAGAATAAGCCCGCGTATTTTTTTTATAAACTTATTTTTTTTAAATTAATTTTTTTTTTAAAATTAATTTTTTTTAAAGAGCAAAATGGAAAAGATACAAATGTATGAGGGCAAAATGGGAATTTCACTGCTTGGAACTGTTCAAAGAACTGTAGCAAACTCCTCCCTCATTTATACTATAGATTGAGCATTTTTATTTTTAATTTATTATCTGTTGTATTTTTTGTAGCAAACCCCTCCCTCATTTATACTACTCTTAGCTGGCAGGTGTCGAAATGCGCGTTTTTATATTTTTTTATTTTTTAATTTTTTAATTTAATTTTTTTTTAAATATGCCCGTGTCCAAGACCACATTTTTTTAAAACTTTTTTTTTTTTTAATTTTTTTTAATTTAAAAAAATAAAATTTAATTAAAATTTTTTTTTTTAAGGACGAAATGGGAAAGGGAGTGAATAGTGAGGGCAAAATGGTCATTTAACGGATGGAACTATTCACACCACTGTTCAAAACAATGGTGTGATTTATAATATAGATAGATTGAGCATTTTTATTTTTAATTTATTATACTGTTGTATCCCTAAATGCATGTGATCTTTTTTTTTTAAAAAATTGCTATTATTAATAGTAAATTTGAAGTTTTTTTCGACATTCATTTATTAACGGAGAAAATATTATTCTCTCCGCTAATTTCTGAAAGTACATTTAAGATTGCCGTAAGGACAAACCATGATATCGTGAAACAAGTATTTATAACAGTCATCAATCTCAAAGGTTAATTATATTTTGATTTTAGTTGTATCACATGATGAATAATATAACTAGAGTAATTAATTGTTGTGCAACTATAAATCTTCTTTGGTCTTTTATATTCTTCTCTAATCTAAGATTCCTATTTCAGAATATTTTCTCCACAATGGGAAATAACAATTCTGGTCGTAAAAAATCAAAGAAAGAAGTTGGTTCCTCATCTAGCCGTGATCTAAATGACACCATACAAGAGGTAATATTTCATTTATACATACATATATTATGGGTGAAGTTCATTTCATTCTCTTTTGTCCAATATTTTCTCACTTCACATTATTATATATTTCTTTCAAAATGTTAAAACCTAACTCAAAATACTGGAAAAAAAAAAAAAACGTGTTTTTTCATAAGCTATAGAAAAATCAGTTTTTGAACCGGTTGAATCATGGCCGAACCGAATCGATAGCATTTTTGTAAATAACTGATTTTTTAAAAAAATATGTGCAATGGCATTTTCGTAAATACAATATGTTTTCAACTGAAACTATTAGTCGTTAACTCTTAACTCTGGTGATAGCATTCTTTCATATGTGCTGATATTATCGAACACATGTGCTGACACTAATAAAAAACACTCTCTAGCACTTAATAACAAAGTTTATAAGAAACTTCAAATGCATGTTTGAGGGCCTAAGTAACGTGTTTTAGGATTTATAAACCCAATTTCACGAAACGAAGGCTCATGATTTATGTAGATCTCAAAATTTCACATTGATTCGATATGATGTGTGTTTCGTGGTTCTTCCAGACTCAAAAGTTATGACAGTTTTAGCGCACACGCCCAATAAAACATTACTTTTATTGGTAAAACACATACACTGACACTCCTTGTAATTAATGTTAGTTGTATCATTTTAATGACAATATTAGTGCTTTTGAGTGCCAGGTACATGCACTGACACTACTTTTAACTAATGCTAACACTCCTTACTACTAACAATACTCCTTACTACTAACATTGCATATCGGTTTAATGCCAACAATATTAGTTTTGAGTGCCAAATATATGTGGTGACACTATTTATAACCGATAATGGTGGTGCGCAGGAAATTTGATTATTTATAAAAATTAATCCACATCTTAAAAAAAAGTGACAATTATTTACTAAAAGTACCACACGTATCTTCGGCTGAATTAGTTGTGAAAGTTTCATTCGTCAAAAATTGTGGTAATTTGATTTAAATTTTGAAACAAATAACAATAAAGTTCTACAATTAGTACTCCTCTTTCCGATAAATGAATGAACGATCATTTAAATTTAATATTCCCTCCGTCTCAAAATATTTTTCCCATTTAATTTTTTTGTTAAACTTTGACCACAAATATATGACAATTTAATTATGTTCATGAAATTCTAAAAATTTCTATTGATTCACCATTAATAATATTATCAACAACAACTTTTAGAATTTTATGAACATGATTAATCTCTCATAAATTTGTGGTCAAAGTTTAACAAAAAAGTCAAATGAGACAAACATTTTGGGACGGAGGGAGTAATTATTTTGAAAATTTTAATTTTAATTAAAAAATAATTGATGTTGCCAGGAATTTCCTCAGTGGCAACACGACCGTTGTAGTCGGAATAGGATAGCTCCGGCTCCTTCTTCGAATCTGCACAAACACAAACGTCAACTAAGCGGGCGACTCAGGCGTAAGCCCCTCCGCGTGAGGATAAGTGTTTGTACGAGGTGATAAATACTGAACAATATCAAAAAAGTGTTTGTGGGTGAAGGTGTGTATGTCACGTACCTTGCCCGATGAAGACTATCCCTCATATATATACTCCTCACCTCGTGCCACGCACATGACCTCCTCACGTTCCATGCCTATGTCCACGTGTCATCATTGCATTGGCTAGCAAAAAGAATAAACTCACAACACGTGATCACTTTCCCAATGCCCAACCGTTTTATGGGTCCCATTTCGTAGATATTTATATGCCGCCTCTTATGAGTCGCTCCCCTTAGATTTTGTCTCTCCCTGGATACGGATAACTGAATATTGTGTCGCCTCAACTTAATATCTCGCCTTCTCCTCTTACGCTATTATCTTTTTGACTTGCTTCATTATCTCGCCGCTCAGTAACCAATATCTCGCATATATTTCCTTGGGCTTTCCCTTCCATTGACCTTAGTGGGACATCTATTGGCACCGTTTCCCATGAACCCCAACTGAGCTACCTTTATCCCTATATTCTTCTTGGGCTCTGACTTGCTTTGGGCCTACTGGATCATTTCCCGCTGTTGACCTTGGTCCAAGTCCTAACCATTATTTTTGGGCGACATCGGAAGCCCCTAAGTTTGAGGCGAGATTCATTTATGGTCTCGCCAAAAACTGATGTTCACTATCTCGCTTTTCCGCGGCCTTCAATTCCTTCTTCACGAAGCACGAATCTTTGAACAAACCCTATTTATACACGTGTCACCTCCATGGTGAGCCCTAAAATTCAATGTGCCGTCATTTGGGAATGCGTGCCAAATAAGAGGGAAAATTTAAAATTTGTCATCTTAATCGTCACATCAATCAGTTTTCCCAATTCCTTTCTCATATAAATACCCATTTTCCTTTCAATATTTCTCTTTTTTACTTTTTACTCTCTTGCTCTATCATCCCCAAATTCGCGAACCTCCACCTTGACTCAGAAGCGAACCTTACTCTCTTTTTCACAGTTTCTTTATTGTTTTAAGAACAAATTCATTTCTTAAACCCCATTAGTTCATCATTTGCTATCCGTAGTTGATTTGAAGCCTCATTCCTCATTTCCCAGGATTCCGTCACATTTTCCGGCATTTCTTCGTCTTCTCATTTGTTCTTCATTTCTACCGGGTAATTTTTCAAAACCTTTCATATTCTTGAAAACCCCATACTTTGATCTTTCATTTTTGCCCGATTGTTTGAGTCTTGTTATTCCCTTTGTTGTGTCCTTTCAATTTTGTTCCCAAATTGCCCCTCGTGGCGAGATACAAGAATTGTGCTAGGCGGGTTAGATATGGTAGGTGTCAAGTCTCGGAGCGGCTTATACGGGCGCTGAGAACTACTTGGGCGAGATTGCCCAGGCCGACATAATTAGGATGCTTGATTGAAAGCAGGTGGATCCCTCGATCATTGACTCTTTCGAGATTCAAGGCCGCTTCTTTCTTCCTCTTTCGGCACCTATGTCTCATATTTTTACTTCTCATAGAGAATTGGTACGGTTTATCAAAGATAAATATGACCCAAATTTAAGCGACTCATCTGAATCCCCCTGTGTCGTGACCCTTTTCTAAACGTAGGATGCATTATAAATTTGTCCTTTCTTCTTCTTCTTCCGGTGATTCCGGCGAGATGACCAATCAAGCTACCTCTTCTCCCGCCGTGACGACCAGTGACTCCCCTCTTACGGGGGTCCAAAAATTTGAACTTGGGTGAAGGTAACCTTTTTATCAATCCAGCTCATGCTTGAGGCGGGATCTTCTCTCGCTCACGATGCAGTTCTCTCTTACCTAATCCCATCACCACTTGGCACACCCTATACAACATTGATCCTTCTATTCAGTATTTCGACTATCAAGGAAACACTTCCCTCGCCCATCTAAGAGAAATGCGAGATTGCATAGTTGTTTTTCTCTCACAACTTAAGGCTGGCCTTAGGATTCCCCTTGATCCTTTTCTTTGCGAAGTTTTGTCACAAAGCCCAAGCCATGATAACCGAAATTCATCCCAGCCTATAAGGATAATAACTGTTTTTATTACCATGTGTCGCGCTTTGAGAAAGGAACCCTTTGATCACCTCTTTAATTTCTTTATTGAAGGATATAAACAAACCAACAAGCTTAAAAACGGGATAGTAGAAACCCGCCTTTCCCTCCAATATCGGCGAGGTCCCAAGGTCCTTACTCACTTACCTACCAAAGTTCATGAGTGGATGGATGACCCGCTCTTCATCGTCTCTCGCGTTGGGTGGTCTCATCCCGTGATCTTCACCCGTCAGACCCCAAATCGAAACCAAAGATGCTTCGGTTGTGGGCGGCAATGCCACTTATTGCCGCTATTCGCGCTTTAGTCGACCTTCCCTTGATTCTCCGCGATACACCCGACCTCTTATTTCTTGGAGGGGTATTTTGCGAAATAGGGAACTACTTGACCCAGTCGGAATCGCCGACAACTTACCTCTTGCCTCGCCGCGGGTTTCAATAAGCCACATTTATTTTGATGGATGGGAGCGGCATACGAGAAAATAAATATGCTCACGAGTGCCGGTCGTGCGAGGGTACTCGTCATTGTACCGCCATGAACAATGTTCTTTGTATGTCTCTTCTTTAACCTTATTTTTATTTATTTATTTATTTATTTATTTTTATTTTTATTATTATTATTTTTTATTTTTATTTAACTTATACAGAAGCAAACTCTGATTCTTAATTTTCTTTTTCTTTGTTTCCAGATCAGAGCGAAATCAATGGGACGGCCCAAAGCGCTTGATTTGGAGATGAACAGCAGGAGAATGAAGCGACTTACCCGATGCCGTGATGTAACGACCCTAACCACTAGACACTATTTTAGTATCATATTATATGACTTTTATATTAATTGTTGACTTTATGTGCTTTTAATATTATTGTTAATATTATGTGTTCATTTTATATCCTTGATTTCTTATATTAGGATGGGATGATTGGGAAATAAAATAATGTTCTTGGAAGAAGTATAATGAGAGAAATGGATAAAATAAATAAAATGTGGGTGAGTTAGGTTTCTGCGTGTAGGGGAAAGACTTTTATTAATATTGCATGGGGGCCATTACCCCTTAAAACCCTCGGCTTCACTCCTTAGTCGAAAAGACCCGTACCACTCCCATACTTCCTTCATCCTTCCCATACTCCATCCTCCTCAATTCTTCTCCTTCATTTTCTTTTACAATTTTTCATGGAAGCTCCCATTTGAAAGCCTCACCTTCCCAGTGGCTAGCAAGCTCAATCCCCCTCCATTTTCAAATCCGGGTGTACTTTCGTGTTCGGGGTGAAGAGAGGAGCACGTCAAGCTAAGAAAATCTTCATTCCATCCCTTAATTGCTAAGTAAGTTATTATGACTTCTTTCCTAATAATTGCCCACTTTATGTGTTAATTAATCTCTTGTTGAAAGAAAATGATTTTTGGTATTTTGAATAATGTTGATTGAGTTGGAATGGTTTAGTCAAGGTTGAATTGATTTTTGTGGTAAATTGGTGATTTAAGTTGAAAGAAAGAGTGGTATAGGATAATTGGGGATATTAATGATTTAAGAGTAAGTATTGAATGTGGGTTTAGCCAAGTTACTAAAGTTAGAAAGTGAATTATTATGACCTTCCTCATATTAAATGATTATGAATGATTTGATATTTATTTGTGGTTATAATTGTGGTTTGAAATGTTAGGACACTCTCTTGGGTTGAGAAATGGAGTAATGACCTAGGATAAAGTTGTTATTCATAGAAGTGATAAAGAATGTAAGAGAATGGGTTGAATTAGATTAAGAACATAAGTGTGAAATGTGATGGTTAAATGAGAAGGAAATCCAAGTGTAAGTAGCATAGGTTAATGGTACTTTGGGGTTTAATGGTTTGTAATGACATGAGGAAGGTTGACAAAAAAATCTTATGTTCACAATTTAAAGGAAGCTTGTGTTGGATTTTGGGTTTTCTTGAAATATGGTCTTGGAGTGCTTTGTTGGTGCTGTTACAGCGTGGCACAGTCGTGCCCCACTAGCGCGAGTCGTGCCGTAGGACTCGTGGTTGCAGTGCGTGATGTGAAAGCGAATGATCGGCTCATTTGGGAAATTGGCACGAGTCGTGCCCTCGGGCGCAGTCGTGCCATGTGAGAGTCACGAGTCGTGCTTGCCCGAAGAGACGAATGAATGCAGGAAAGGCCAAAGGGGCACGAGTCGTGCCCTGTCACGGTGACATTGAGCTGTTTTGGAGCTATTTAAACCTATTCAACTAGACCATAATTGAACCCTCTTTAACTTAGATTAAAGTAGAATTCTTGGGCTACACAATGAAGTCTCATTTGATCAAAATGGAATTGTGGAAGTAGGTTAAATATTGTTCGGAAATGGTGGATAAGCTTGAATTATAACTTCACCAAATTGTTCAAACTTGGGAAGTAGATCTTGAACTTTTTATTAAAGTTATCCGAGGTTGTTTAATGATTATGTAGGAATGGTTTATGATACTTAGTGGCCTTACTTGCTCCCATTACCTTTGGTGGTTAATTTGAATAGTGTAGAAACCATAAGTTACACTATTACGTTAGTTGAAGAACGTATATGTATTACATTGTTGTCTTGTATTCCCGATTAATGGGTTATTTGGCATATTGTTATGTTGTATCCCAATTGTGGATTATAGGCATGTGATATTATTGTATCAGAAGTGGGGATTAATTGGTACATTGTTATCTTTGCATCCCAAGTATGAATTATTTGGCTATATGGATACCTTACTTGAATTTATATTCATTGATGGATTATGCATAGTGTATTAAATGAATGTTACACTATAGTATTGATTTAACATGAGTATACATTACCGTGTTGTTATGTTCTTATCCCTTTTGTGGATTTATTTCCAAGTATCTATTATGTGCTTGAACGTGTATATGTGATTCGGGGTATAATGGGATTCTATCAATTATTGATTTGTTCTATAAGTGGTTGAAGGTTCATTATACACTGTGATCGGCCCCTCTGCGTGGGATACCGAGTGGGATGTGCTTCACTTGTTTGTATTGAGCAAAAGCCTTACGGTCCGCTGCGATTTGGTGATTAGGTGGAATGCTTACGTATTAAGCCAAAAGCTTTACGGGTAGCGGCGATATTATATGATACTACGAATAAGGGTCATATAAGTATCCTATTTTCTTATATGGATCTCACAGGGTATGAGTCACATAAGTGGTGAAGGTGCGTAGGGAAATTCACCAAGAGGCGGAGTTTTACTCCCATGTTGTACGACTTATTGTTCAGACGGAAAAGGTAAAATGAGGTAACGTAAGGTGTTTACCGCTTTCATAATGTGTTACGTGCTACCATGCTATGTGTTGCATCTTGTTTGGCATCTTCTTTGCATTCATAATAGCTTATTGAGATTTATTCTCACCCCTTCCACTTTCTTGTTTTAGATTGTCTTTGAGACGGGTGACTGAACCGGTGAGGGTAGGGATAAGAGTGTGGACTCTTGCTTTTGGGACTTGTCGGGATAGGTAAAATGAGTAGCTTGTTGGGATTCCTATTTAAAGTATTACTCTTTTATATGTTGTATGGAAAACTCTTTTGTTAAACAATGTAATTAGGGTTTTCAATGTATTTGACCAAGTTATGATTTATTGGAAATATTTATTTAAATTCCTTCAGTGGAGATATTATTAGTTGATTTTATTTTGGAAGTTTGAGAATTGGTTTTCTTTTAAATGTGAAATAAAGAAGTTTTTAAAATTTAAGATGGGTTTTCTTAGTTTGAACTCCTCGAAGCTCGGGAGATGCGTTAGGTCCGGGTTGGGGTGCTCACGGTTGATATCGAGATCTTAGTTTAGAGGTCGAGGTAGATGTCAAACTAAGGGGGAGTGTGTGGTAATTGACGCCAGAGTGTTTAATGCGGGAGTTCGTTCTAATGGCCGAAAGCAATGATGATCGTGAAAGGTTCTAGAAAGTGAAGGATATATGGGTATAGGTGGAATTCAAAATGAAGAGATGATGAAATTATTCAGGATGTTTGTACAAAATATGGAGACTCGAGGGTCAGCTCTGAATCAATCTAAAGGATGTTGAAGTGATGAATTGGAAAGGTTTGTGAAGATGAATCCACCGAGCTTTAATGGAGATCCGGATCCGTTAAAGGCGAGAAAAATGGTTAGAGGAAATGACAAGATTTTTGAGGTTATAGAAAGTCAGCGAAGAGAAAGTTAGGTATGCCGTTTTCAAACTTGAAGGTCCAGTGATCGGTGGTGGCGATTTTGAAAGGAAATTGGGAGCGGGATCATACGCCCCAGACTTGGGATGATTTCACCCAGCAGTTCGAGGATTATTTCATTTCAATGGTTACAAGGAACAAGAAGGACATCAAATTCTTAGGACTAGAACAAGGGAACATGACGGTGAATCAGTATTCAGTCCGGTTTGAGGAATTAGCTAGGTGTTGCCCTCATTTGGTATCGCATGAAGCGAGAAGGGTTCATAGGTTTGTAAAAGGTTTAAGGATTGAGTTTAGGAAGAAATTATTGATTGATAGCTTCACCAATTATCAGACAGCCATAGATAGAGCATAGAAGGTCGAGAATGACATTGAGGAAAATAGTGTAAGATTCGGAAGTGGGATTAAAAATAAACCAAAGTATCTAGGACAAGGATCCAAAATCACTAGAGGACAACCAAGGACTTCAGCTTCAGGGAATATGAGAGGGGAACTTGTTGTAGCTTCTTCACCTAGGCGAAATCCGGACAGGTATGGGATGAAATGTAATTTTTGCAAGAAGATTGGACATGCGAAGATCGGTGTTGGAGTAAGCAAGGCAAGTGTATCAAGTGTGGAGAGATGGGGCACTTTAGGAGGAATTGCCCGAGGTTGCAGCGGGGAGCGAGCTTCGGGCGGCGGTCAGCAAGGTGGACGACAAAGAGGTGGTACCAAAGAGATAACGAAGGGAACCGAAAGAAGGTACGTGGTCGAGTGTGTATTTCGGGTCCAGGAGAGATAGATCCCTCGGGAGGTCACTAGAGGTATATTCCCTGTCTCAGAAGTAGGGGTCATATTTTATAGATCCTGTTTCATATCATTTATATTTGGCATCACATTTTGCTTCTATGTGGCATATATTGCTTGAGATTTTGTTTTATTGTTAGAGGATTCTGCTCTTATGAGAGAATACCTAGAATCTCCTTTGGTTTACCACGATGGTGATGTGGTTATAGCTGGGCATGTATTGCCAGTTGATTTGGTATGATTACCGATGTATAATTATGAGATATACTTGACCTGGATGGTTAAGAAGTTGTTGTGTATTGGTGGACTATCATAATAAGTGAGTCTCCTTTTCTATGCCTAATTTGCTTATCTTGATATTTGATACCGATAAACTTTTATGTGGAATTTTGTTATATATAAGCACTAAAGGTGGAGTTTTTGGTTAAAGGTGTGAAGGATATTTGGTATGTGTTAGACTTGCATAAGAAGTCTTTCCAGAAATTTTACGTGCTAGTTGTGAGTAGATGGTAATTGTGTTTCCATCAAGGTATCTCATGTGTTGATTCCAAGTATGATAATCAGAATTTTAAACCCTTGTCTTAACGGCTTTATGGTAGTTATGATTGATGACCTCCTGGGTTATTTAAAGTTACGAGAGAATCATGAAGATAATTTGTGAGTTGTGTTAATTACCTTTAGTGGGAATTCATAGTTTGAGAAGTTTAGCAAATGTGAGTTGGCTCGCAAAAATTTTACATTTTGAGTTATATAGTCTTAAGCTTGAAGGTTACCACGGATCTTGCGAGGATTGAGTCCGTGATCTTTGGGTTGGCAGGTGCTATCGAAGGAATTTTTAAGGAGTTCTTGAGAATTGAAATTTTAGTTAACCCTAGAGGATGTATAAATGGCGTGGGATGTAATAGTGATGAATCATATTGATAGAGATGGAGAATAGATAGACTATAGATCCGATCCTTACCTTACCTAGTGAATGTGAGGACTTTGTGAAATTTTAAGTGTGTATTAGAAGAAGATTTGGTTGTGATATTATGGGAAATGGGAAAGTGATATCGTATGCTTTGAGGAAGTTAACTTAGATAAGTGAATTTTTTTTATCCTTTACTCGAAAGTGGCTACAATTGTGTTGAGTTATTTAAGTAGGAACTTTATCTTTTTGAAGCTCCTTTGAGAGTTGTTACTGATCCTAAGAGTTAAAGAATTTAGTTACTTGAAAGGAAGAGATTAGAAGACTATCTAGATTCTTGAAGAATAGGTTGTGGGTTGTGTGATGGACTTCCTTTCAAGTTGAGAAGTTAATTAACCTTAGCAAGTTTACGCATAATAATAGTTTTAGTTTAGCATTGAATGGAGTGTTGTATAAAGCGTGGTATGAAAAATTTATTTGGAATGATCCCTTGTAAGTATGGAGTTCTCCAATTAATGATGATTAGGTGGACTTGACTTATGTGAGAAAAACGTTGAGAGTTACTAGAATCGCAATTCCGGGATTAAATTCTAGAGTATTCGGGTTGTGAGATGTATGGAAGAATCATGCCATTGAGGAAACTAATTGAAAGTTGTAATTTGAAATGTGTGAGAAGTAACCATTACTATTAGATACTTAAGATAGGTCTTTTTAAAATTCGGGACGAATTTTCTTTAAAGGAGTGAATATAACTTGACCTAACCCTAGACACTATTTTAGTATCATATTATATGACTTTTATATTAATTGTTGACTTTATGTGCTTTTAATATTATTGTTAATATTATGTGTTCATTTTATATCCTTGATTTCTTATATTAGGATGGGATGATTGGGAAATAAAATAATGTTCTTGGAAGAAGTATAATGATAGAAATGGATAAAATAAATAAAATATGGATAGTTAGGTTTCTTTGTGTAGGGGAAAGACTTTTATTAATATAGCATGGGGGCCATACCCCTTAAAACCCTCTCCTTCACTCCTTAGTCAAAAAGACTCATACCCTCCCATACTTCCTTCATCCTTCCCACACTCCATCCTCCTCATTCTTCTCCTTCATTTTCTTTTACAATTTTCCATGGAAGCTCCCATTTGAAAGCCTCACCTTCCAAGTGGCTAGCAAGCTCAATCCCCCTCCATTTTCAAATCCGGGTGTACTTTCGTGTTCGGGGTGAAGAGAGGAGCACATCAAGCTAAGAAAATCTTCATTCCATCCCATAATTGCTAAGTAAGTTATTATGACTTGTTTCTAATAATTGCCCACTTTATGTGTTAATTAATCTCTTGTTGAAAGAAAATGATTTTTGGTATTTTGAATAATGTTGATTGAGTTGGAATGGTTTAGTCAAGGTTGAATTGATTTTTGTGGTAAATTGGTGATTTAAGTTGAAAGAAGAGTGGTATAGGGTAATTGGGGATATTAATGATTTAAGAGTAAGTATTGAATGTGGATTTAGCCAAGTTACTAAAGTTAGAAAGTGAATTATTATGACCTTCCTCCTATTAAATGATTATGAATGATTTGATATTTATTTGTGGTTATAATTGTGGTTTGAAATGTTAGGACACTCTCTTGGGTTGAGAAATGGAGTAATGACCTAAGATAAAGTTGTTATTCATAGAAGTGATAAAGAATGTAAGAGAATGGGTTGAATTAGATTAAGAACATAAGTGTGAAATGTGATGGTTAAATGAGTAGAAAATCCAAGTGTAAGTAGCATAGGTTAATGGTACTTTGGGGTTTAATGGTTTGTAATGACATGAGGAAGGTTGACAAAAAAATCTTATGTTCACAATTTAAAGGAAGCTTGTGTTGGATTTTGGGTTTTCTTGAAATATGGTCTTGGAGCTGCTGTTGGTGCCTGTTTCTGGCCGTGGCACGAGTCGTGCCCATGGCCAACTCGTGGTTACGAGTCGTGATGTGAAAGCCAAATCGTTCTGATCAACTCATTGGGAAATTGGCACGAGTTGTGCCCTCAGGCACGAGTCGTGCCATGTGAGAGTCACGAGTCGTGCTTGCCAAAGGACGAATGAATCTGGGAAAGGCAAAAGGGGCACGAGTCGTGCCCTGGGGCACGAGTCGTGCCCTGGCCTGGTGACATTGAACTGTTTTTGGAGCTGTTTAAACCTATTCAACCTAGACCATAATTGAACCCTCTTTAACTTAGATTAAAGTAGAATGCTTGGGCTACACAATGAAGTCTCATTTGGTCAAAATGGAATTGTGGAAGTAGGTTAAATATTGTTCGGGAAATGGTGGATAAGCTTGAATTGTAACTTCACCAAAGTGGTTCAAACTTGGGAAGTAGATCTTGAACTTTTATTAAAGTTATCCGAGGTTGTTTAATGATTATGTAGGAATGGTTTATGATACTTAGTGGCCTTACTTGCTTCCATACCCTTGGTGGTTAATTTGAATAGTGTAGAAACCATAAGTTACACTATTACGTTAGTTGAGAACGTATATGTATTACATTGTTGTACTGTATTCCCAGTGTGGGTTATTTGGCATATTGTTATGTTGTATCCCAATTGTGGATTATCTGGAATGTGATATTATTGTATCCCGAGTGGGGATTAATTGGTACATTGTTATGCTGCATCCCAAGTGTGGATTATTTGGCTATATGGATACCTTACTTGAATTCATATTCATTGATGGATTATGCATAGTGTATTAAATGAATGTTACACTATAGTATTGATTTAACATGAGTATACATTACCATGTTGTTATGTTCTTATCCCTTTTGTGGATTTATTTCAAGTATCTATTATGTGCTTGAACGTGTATATGTGATTCGGGGTATAATGGAATTCAATCAATTATTGATTTGTTCTATAAGTGATTGAAGGTTCATTATACTGTGACCGGCCCTCTGTGGCCACAGAGTGGGATGTGCTAGCTTTGTATTGAGCCAAAAGCCTTACGGTCATTGCGATTTGGTGATTAGGTGGAATGCTTCGTATTAAGCCAAAAACTTTACGAGGTAGCGCCGATATTATATAATACTCTGAATAAGGGTCATATAAGTACCCTATTTTCTTATATGTATCTCTGGGATATGAGTCCTATAAGCGGTGAAGGTGCATGGGGGCAATTCACCAAAGAGCGGAGTTTTACTCCCATGTTGTACGACTTATTGTTCAGACGGGAAAGGTAAAATGAGGTAACGTAAGGTGTTTACCGCTTTCATAATGTGTTACGTGCTACCATGCTATGTGTTGCATCTTGTTTGGCATCTTCTTTGCATTCATAATAGCTTATTGAGATTTATTCTCACCCCTTCCCTTTTCTTGTTTTAGATTGTGTTGAGACAGGTGACCTGAACCAGTGAGGTCGGGGATAAGAGTGTGGACTCTTGCTTTTGGGACTTGTCAGGATAGGTATATGAGTAGCTTGTTGGGAGTCCTATTTAAGTATTACTCTTTTATAAGTTGTATGGAAAACTCTTTTGTTAAACAATGTAATTAGGGTTTTCAATGTATTTGACCAAGTTATGATTTATTGGAATATTTATTTAAATTCCTCAGTGGAGATATTATTAGTTGATTTTATTTTGGAAGTTTGAGAATTGGTTTTCTTTTAAATGTGAAATAAAAGAAGTTTTTAAAATTTAAGATGTGTTTTCTTAGTTTGAGCTCCTCAAGCTCGGGAGACGCGTTAGGTCTCGGGTTGGGGTGCTCACACGTGACACTGCTCTCGGCCTTCTTCCCGATAATCTACCCTTGCCATTATCCCGCAATGGCAAGGATACCGAAGAAATTGACATGGAGAAAACCAGAGCTCCTCCAAAGCCGAGCTAAACCTAACTGACCACAGGACCCAAAGCAAGCGACAAAAAAGGATTGCCTCAGTTCTACCCAATGTCGCCACTTCCACTCAAGAAGCTATCCCCTCAAATCCAGTTGTTACTCAGGGTCCTCCATCTACTCAAGCTCTTCCAACTACTCAGGTCCTTCCATCTAACGAAGGTAATATCCCGCCAATTTCTGTCCCACCAACTTCTATCTTGCGATCTGATGATGCCCCCATCGAAGAAAACATTATCATTCCTTCTTCTGAAGCTGTCCGCACAAACTCTCCCTCGCCCGCAGGCGATGCAACTGAGCCCATTCAAAATGATGATCCTCCTCCTCCTCAAGATATGGAGTTTTGTGACTTGACAAATGTTTCTAACTCTCCTCCTCCTTCACGTGACCCACAAACTTCTTCGGCCCTTCCTACTCCTAGCTGGCTTCAAGAAAACTTTGAGAAGCCCAGTGACTTTAATGGGCTATATGAACTGTGCAAAGAAGCCGCCAATGTTCCTCGCTTGACGGGATTGATTAATGAAGTTCGTGGTGTTTATGAATGCTTGATTGGCAGTTCAACTTTGATTCGTGCTAGTGACCCAATCCAAGTTCAACGAGTAATGGATATGGACATTGATCATGCCGCTTGCCAAGCCGGGATTCACTTTTCAATGGTATGTCGCTCTTTCCTTTCTTATCTAATTGCTATTTTCTTCATTTTGGCCTTTAACTTAACTTTTTCATTTAGCTTGGAGCTTCTATTATTGGCATCAATGACAAGAACCACCAACTTACCAAGGATGTGCAGCAGTTAGAAAACTCCAACCAAATATTGAGAAGAGACAAAGATATCCTTCGTGGCAGAGTTGGTAGGCGAGATGCAACAATCGCCAACTTGGAGGGGGAGCGAGATAAGCTAAAAACTGACTTGACTACTTCTCAAAATCAGCTCGAAACCGTCAATACTGAGCTCAATGCCGCCAAAACCAACCTTGACAAGGCTACTGCTGAACTTAATTCTGCCAAGGAAAATGCCGCCAAACTTCTGAGCGAGAATGAGACTCTAAAGGAGACTCATGCCGCTGACACTCAATTCTTTCAAGGCGAGATAGCCAAGCTGCGAGAAGAACTTACAGGGAAAATCGCTGAAATCACCTCCCTTAATGTTGATGTAAACAAACTTAAGGAAGACATTCTGGATATTGGCGACCAAACCTCTCTTCAGGTTATGCGAGCTGCAGCTGCTGATGCCGCTGAGATACCCGCCATTACCATCGAGCGACTTGCGAAATGGGGCTCAGAGCCAATCTTCAGTGATATATGTCGCCTGGGTCATCCTTTAGTTCCATATTCGGCTGATGAACTCAAAGATTTGGCAGAGGAAGATGCGCTGCTGGGTAAGTCGCCTTGGGAACCCGCTCCTCTTCAAGTGCCAAACGTCCTCCCTTTATGGAACAATCAATTGGAATATAAACATCAACTTTTGGATGAGGCTAAAGCTCTCGCTCTTGCTGCCTCAAGCTCCACTCAACCCGCGCCTACTGATGAACCAAATGCTTCAATTTGATTCTGCTTTAGTACTTAGTTTATTTTGAACAATTTTTGTAACTTGCCCTAGTGGCTAAACAACTTACTTTATTTTATTTGAGGTCTGTGTGCCTTTAAACAATGTATATTTGCGGCCTTCGTGCTTGCCCCTTTTATCTTTATGCTTTACTTCATTATCATATCTTACTTTTGCTATTTTGTTTTGATAGTTCATCAAAAATCTCCTTTTTGCATGACAGGTACTCCATACTTATACTCCCATCGAAAAAGTGAAGTCGTCTTTAGGCGACTTTACTTGCAGTGCATACAACGCGACTCACATTGTCGCTGATCTTTGTTTCTCTTTTGCGTCTTTCATGCTTTTTTCATGATTCTTACTTGGAATAATTTCCTTATTTTGTGCCTCCACATCTTAATTTGCCTTAAAAACAAAAAATACCTTTCTTCCTTAATTTATATCTTTTCATGTCTTTCCAACGAAATACATTTACTTCCATTTTCGCGACATCATTACATACCATTTATGCGAGATGTGCTTTCTTTCATATATGCCGCATCTTTACATGCCATTTAGGCGAGATGGGTTTCTTTCTAGTTTATAGTCGGTATAGACTTTCTCGTTTATAGTCCTTAAACTTTTCCTTTTTATAGTCCGTAGACTTTCTCCTTTATAGTCCAGACTTTCATTTTTATAGTCCGTAGACTCTCATTTTTATAGTCGCATCCATATACATGCCATACAGGCGATATGGGACTTTATTTCCTGTTTATAGTCGCATCCTGTGATGATGTGCCACCAAAATTTTTCCGAAAGGTACTTTGAAATTTTTCGTTTCTTTGAAAAACCAATTGAAAAAAGACCGGAGTCGCCACGCCATTTTTGTTTTAAGGGCCAAAACTTTGAAAAATGCCCGAGATTAGAAATTTGGGTTCGGAGGTCACGTTACACGCCGGGAAGGACGTTAGTGTGCACCCGGAATGCCTCGTAAAACGAGTCTTCCAAGCTAAAAACCATTTGTTTGTGTGTGTGTGTGTGTGTGTTACTTTGGCCAAAATAAGTTGAAACTGAGGAAAGTAAAAATTGGGAATTCTTTATTAGACTTTGGACAAATCCCATGATTTTGGGTGTGATTTTTGGGTTGAGGTTTGGTACTCAAAAGATTTTTGGAAGTTGAAAACCATTTCTGCCAGAATGAAAAAGGCAGTGGACACTTGATTTTGAAATGGACTTTAGGGCTTGAAAACTCCAGAATCTGGGAAAAGTCCAAGAATGAATCATGGTCCACGTCAACTCATATTGTTCAATGCTTTCTCGTTACCAAGTAAATTGATCAATCGAATGATATTAATCACATTAATTCATTCGGGCATGGCCATGCACTACATCAAACTTACTTACGAGTGGCCTAGCAAACATCTCTCTTTACGAGGGACAATTTCCATCTTGACTTATCATTCTTCCCAACAAGAATCATACCATGCCAATGATAGCCCTTATTGTCATCCGGTTAAAGATAACGTTAAACTATATCAAACATGATATTCATCAAGCGGAAGACGATGATAATCTCAGGTCAAAGGATATCAATGATATGACTATATGAGATTTAATTATGACATATGACCATGACATAAATCTCATAATGGGTCAAGTCCAGTACCTTGTTCTCTAACAAGTACCCATGAATCTAATGTGCATCTCCATGCATATAATCATCATATGATTAACCATTAGACTTCATACTAGTGCTTCATAAGTACTAGGGACACGATTATTATAACTAAACAGGCAAACACATATAATAATCAAAGAAGCAATCTCATATATAAATGAACAATGACATTACATAAAGGTCTATCTCTATAGGCCTAGGGCACTAACACCTACACGCCCATACCACTTGGGCGACCAACCAAGTGGATTTCCAAGTGACCCAACTACTGCCCTCTTGGGCGACCGCACAGCACCTCTTGGGCGACCGCCCAAGAGGATTTCCAAGGCATACTAATTTCTGGCAGCATGGGCGGCCGCTCATGCCCCCTTGAGCGACCGCCCAAGTGCCCTTCCAGCAACTTTCCAGATTTCAACTCTTCTTTACCTATCTTCTTTTCCTTTTAACCTTGTAAATTTCCATGAACACCAAAAACATTTCTTAGCTTACCAAGTTCATCAAAATTCATGTAAACCCAAAATAATGTAAATCTAGATTATCTATCACTAATTCTTCCACTCATTTCATATATTCTAAATCATCTTCCATGAACATTAACCTCATTCTATTTCATTTACCAAATCACTTAACTATTATAAATTTTTCCAAAGCATGAAACAATTATCAGTATAACAAGAACAACCTTAAAGTCATCAACCTTTTATTTTCTTTATACCCTCCTTCTTCCAATTTAAACCCCCATTTCATACTTAAATATCAATTCATCCTCAATTAACCCAACTTACTCAAATAACCTTATTAAAAAATTACAACATCCTTTTTCTTTTCACAAAACATTCATTAACACATAAAATGTGCAATATTTAGAAAGAAGTCATAATAACTTACCTAGCAATTATGAAGTGGATTAAGGATCTTCTTAGCTCAATGTGCTCCCCTCTTCATACCGATCACGAAAGTACAATTAAATCTTCAAATGGAGAAGAATTGAATTTAATAGAATTTTTGGAAGAAATTTAGGGAGAGGGAGTTTCCATGGAAAATTGGAAGAAGGAAGAATGAAGAAGATGAAGGAGAGAGAGAGAATGATGAGGTGAAGTGAGGGGATGGAGGAAGTATGGAAGGGGGTAAGGGTCTTTTGACTTTTAAGGGAAAAAGGGGTGAGGAAATTAAGGGGAGGAATGCCCCCCCTACAATTAACCTCCTTCTTACTTTCTTTTTCTATTTTATATTTTCCCTACCCAAAGAAAATAACTATCCACATTTTAATTATTTAGTCCATTTCTATTTTTATACTTTTTCCAAGAACATTATTTATTTCCCAATCATCTCATCCTAATATAAGAAATCAAGGATATAAAATGGACACATAATATTAACAGTAATATTAAAAGCACACAATATGATGCTAAATTAGTGCCTAGGGTTAGAGTCGTTACACTCACTCCCCCTTAAAGAAAATTCGTCCCGAATTTTAAACCTGATTATCTTAATGATCAATAACAAAGGCTACTTTCCCAAGCATTTCAAATTACAACCTTCAAATATTTTCCTTAATGTCATGATTCTTCTATACATTCTCACAACCCAAATATTCTAGAATTTAATCCCGAAATTGTAATTCTAATAACTCTTCAACGTTTTTCCCACATGGGTCAAATCCGCCTAAACACCATTAATTGAAGAACTCCATACGTACGAAGGATCATACAATAAATTTTCCATATCACGTTTTATACAGTACCCCTTTCAATGTTAAACCAAAACTGCCATTATACTCAACTCCACTAAGATTAATAAAACCTTTCAAGTTGAAAAGAATTCTATCACTCCACACAACATCTATTCTTCAAGAGTTTGGATAGTTTTCTCATTTTGAAACTATCCTATAATCCTATTAAATTCTGAATCACCGCTGAACTTTCCTTAAAGTCTCCACATTCTATGGATCTAACTTGACTATTTGCAACAATATCTCACCTTACGATTCAAAGGATACACTTGACGACACATAAGCCTTTCGGCTAATCGCATTCGAAATCACAATAACTCTCCCGGATAATATAAAATGACGCAATTAAAAATCTTTTAATAGTTCCACCCATCGCTTCGGCTTGTTAATCTCTTCCTTTCGAATAACTAATTTCTCTAAACTCATAGGGTCGGTCACAAATCCCAAAAGGAACTTCAAAAGATAAGATTCTTACTTAGATAATGCAACACAATTGTAGTCACTCTCAAGTGAGGAATAAGAAAATTACCGCTTTATCTAAGTTAACTTACTCAAAACATACGCTATCACTTTCCATACCTCATAATATCACCACCTAATCTTTTTTGAATAACACTTAAAATTCACAAAGTTCTCACATCCACTAGGTAAGGTAAGGATTGGATTCATAGCCAATCTATTCTCCATTTCTATCAATATGATTCCTCCTTATTACATCTTACACCATTGATATTCTTCCAAGTTAACTAAACCAACGATTTTATAATTCTCAAGAATTTCCTAAAAATTCCTTCGATAGCACTTGCCAACCCAAAGATCACTGACACAATCCTCGTAAGATCCATGGTAACTTCCAAGCTTAAGACTATAGAACCCGAAATTTTGGAAACTTCTCGAGCCAACTCACACTAGCTAAACTTTGCATACAAGGACTTCTCACCAAGGATTATTAACCCTATCCTCCAATGATTTTCATGTTCCTCTCGAAACTTTAATTAACAAAGAGACCATTAATTCTAATTACCATAAAGCCATCAAAATAAGGCTTAAAAATTCTGCTTATCATACCCATAACCAACACATGAGATACCTCGATGGAAGAACCACTACCATCTACTCACAACAAGTACATAAAATTTTTAGAGGGACTCCTTATTCGAGTCTAGCACATATCAAATACCCTTCACCCTTTTAACCAAAATTTTCTGCCTTTAACGCATATATAACAAGTATACCACATAAAGGTTCATCTGTATCAATTACTAATATAAGCAACTCTAGGCACAGAATAGAAGACTCACTTCTTATGATAGTCTACCAATGCACAACAACTACTTACCCATCTAGGTCAAGTATATCTCTCAATCAGAAATTGGTAATCATACCAAATCAACTGGCAATATATGCTCAGCCATAACCACATCACCACCGTGGCAAACCAAAGGATATTCGAGGTATTCTCTCATAAGAGCAGAATCCTCTAACAATGAAATAAATTCTCAAGTAATGTATGCCACATAGAAGCAACATGTGATGCCAAACATAAATGATATGAAACAGGATCTATAAATTATGACCTTCTACTTCTGAGACAGGGAATATACCTCTAGTGACCTCTGAGGAATCTATCTCTCCTGGACCCGAAACACATACTTGACCATAGACCTTCTCTCTCGGTTCCCCTTCGTTATCTCTTTTGGTACCACCTCTTTGTTGTCCACCCGGCTGACCGCTGCTTGAAGCTCGTCCTCGCTGCACTCGTGGGCAATTCCTCCTAAAGTGACCCATTTCTCCACACTTCAAGCATTTCTCTTGCTTACTCCAACACTTGTCTTCAGAATGACCCATCTTCTTGCAAAATTTACAAATCATCCCATACTGTTTTGATATTGGCCTTGACGAAGAAGCTACAACAAGTTCTCCTCTCATACTCCCTGAAGTTGAAGTCCTTGATTGTCCTTTAGTGATTTTGGATCCTTGTCCTAGATACTTTGGTTTATTTCTAATCCCACTTCCGAATCTTTCACTATTTTCCTCAATGTCCTTCTCGACCTTATATGCTCTATCTATGACTGTCCGATAATCGGTGAAACTATCAATCCATAATTTCTTCCTAAACTCACTACTCAAACCTGTTACAAACTTCTGAACCCTTTTCACTTCATGTGATACCAAATGAGGGCAACACCTAGCTAATTCCTCAAACCGGACTGAATACTGATTCACCGTCAAGTTCCCTTGTTTTAGTCCTAAGAATTCAATCTCCTTCTTATCCCTTGTAACCATTGAAATGAAATAGTCCTCGAACTGTTGAGTGAAATTATCCCAAGTCTGGGGCGTATGATCCCGCTCTCAACCTCCCTTCAAATTCTGCCACCACTGATCAGCTGGACCTTCAAGTTTGAAAACGGCATACCTAACTTTCTCTTCGTTGCGACTCTCCATAACCTCAAAGATTTTGTTCATTCTCTCTAACCATTTTTCTGCCTTTAACGGACCCGGATATCCATTAAAACTCGGTGGATTCATCTTCACAAACCTTTCCCATTCATCACTTAGACATCCCTCAGGTTGATTCGGAACTGATCCTCTAGTATCCATATTCTGTACAAACATCCTAAATAATTTCATCATCTCTTCATCCTGAATTCCACCTATACCCATATCTCCTTCAGTTTCTAGAACCTTTCGCTGATCCTTATTGCTTCCGGCCATTAGAACGAACTCCTACATTAAACACTCGGCGTCAATTTCCACACATTCCCCTTAGTTTAGACATCTACCCTTGACCTCTAAACTAAGCTCTGATACCAACTGTGAACATCCCAACCCGGGACCTAACGCGTGTCCCGAGCTTGAGAAGCTCAAACTAAGAAAACCCATCTTATATTTTTAAAACATTTATTTGCCTTTACAAGAAAACCAACTCTAAATTTTCCCATAAACAAAATTAAATAATAATATCTCCACTTGGAGGAATTTAAACAAATACTTTAATAACCATACTTGATTAATTACATTGAAAATCCTAATTAACATTGTTTAACAAAAGAGTTTTCCTTACAACTTATAAAAGAGTAATACTTAAATATGTTCCCAACAACCCTCTCATATACCTATCCTGATAAGTCCCAAAAGCAAGAGTCCAACTCTTTCCCCGGCCTCACTGGTTCAGGTCACTGTCTCGAAGACAATCTAAAGCAGTAAAAGGGAAGGGGTGAGAATAAATCTCAATAAGCTATTATGAATGCAGCAAGATGCCAAACAAGATGCAACACATAGCATGGTAGCACGTAACACATTATGAAAGCGGTAAACACCTTACGTTACCTCATTTTACCTTTCCCGTCTGAACAATAAGTCGTACAACGTGGGAGTAAAACTCCACTCTTTGGTGAATTGCCCCCATGCACATTCACCGCTTATAGGTCTCATACCCCAGAGATCCATATAAGAAAACATGATACATATATGACCCCTAATTTAGAGTATCATATACTATCAGCGCTACTGTAAAGCTTGGCTTCATACAGAGCATTCCACCGGTACACCAAATCGCAGCATAACCGTAAGGGCTTTTTCTTGCTCAATACAGTAGCTTGCACAGCCCACTCTGTGGCCACAGAGGGGAACGGTCCCAGGTATGATGGACCTTCAATCACTTATAGAACAAATCAATAATTGATTGAATTCCATTATACCTCCGAGTATCAACACGTTCAAGCACATAATAGATACTTGAAATATAATCCACAAAAGGGATAATCATATAACAACATGGTAAAATATACTCATGTTACATCCATACTTTAGTGCAACAGTTCATGTAATACACTATGCATAATACCATTAACGAATATAAATTCAAGTAAGGTATCCATATAACCACATAATCCACACCGGGATACAATACAACCATTTGCCAAATAATCCATACTTAGGATATTAAGGTATCCACAAAACCAATAGTTCAACAATTTGGGGATAATAATACCACAAGGCGATACATGCTCATCTCCAATTATCTCAATAGTGAAACCTAGGGTTTCTACATTATTTCCAACTAATCACCAAGGATAGGGCAAGTAGGGCCACTATACATCATAACCCATTCCTACCTAGTCATTATACAATAATACAAAGCCTCTATGAGGGTTCAAGCTCAATTTAGCAAGTGGGAGTCATAATTTATAAGTGATCAAATAAGATTGCTAAACTACTTCTGGTTCAGATTTAAAGTGAGTTTCTGGAGTCTTGGGCGACCGCCCATACCACTTGGGCGACCACCCAAGTGAATTTCCAAGTGACCCAACTACTGCCCTCTTGGGCGACCGCACAGCACCTCTTGGGCGACCGCCCAAGAGGATTTCCAAGGCATACTAATTTCTGGCAGCATGGGCGGCCGCTCATGCCCCCTTGGGCGACCGCCCAAGTGCCCTTCCAGCAACTTCCCAGATTTCAACTCTTCTTTACCTATCTTCTTTTCCTTTTAACCTTGTAAATTTCCATGAACACCAAAAATATTTCTTAGCTTACCAAGTTCATCAAAATTCATGTAAACTCAAAATAATGTAAATCTAGATTATCTATCACTAATTCTTCCACCCATTTCATATATTCTAAATCATCTTCCATGAACATTAACCTCATTCTATTTCATTTACCAAATCACTCAACTATTATAAATTTTTCCAAAGCATGAAACAATTATCAATATAACAAGAACAACCTTAAAGTCATCAACCTTTTATTTTCTTTATACCCTCCTTCTTCCAATTTAAACCCCCATTTCATACTAAATATCAATTCATCCTCAATTAACCCAACTTACTCAAATAACCTTATTAAAAAATTACAACATCCTTTTTCTTTTCACAAAACATTCATTAGCACATAAAATGTGCAATATTTAGAAAGAAGTCATAATAACTTACCTAGCAATTATGAAGTGGATTAAGGATCTTCTTAGCTCAATGTGCTCCTCTCTTCATACCGATCACGAAAGTACAATTAAATCTTCAAATGGAGAAGAATTGAATTTAATAAAATTTTTGGAAGGAATTTAGGGAGAGGGAGTTTCCATGGAAAATTGGAAGAAGGAAGAATGAAGAAGATGAAGGAGAGAGAGAGAATGATGAGGTGAAGTGAGGGGGTGGAGGAAGTATGGAAAGGGGTAAGGGGCTTTTGACTTTTAAGGAAAAAAGGGATGAGGAAATTAAGGGGAGGAATGGCCCCCCCTACAATTAACCTCCTTCTTACTTTCTTTTTCTATTTTATATTTCTCCTACCCAAAGAAAATAACTATCCACATTTTATTTATTTTGTCCATTTCTATTTTTATACTTCTTCCAAGAACATTATTTATTTCCCAATCATCTCATCCTAATATAAGAAATCAAGGATATAAAATGGACACATAATATTAACAGTAATATTAAAAGCAAACAATATGATGCTAAATTAGTGCCTAGGGTTAGGGTCGTTACACACACACTCTCTCTCTCTCTCTCTCTCTCTCTCTCTCTCTCTCTCTCTCTCTCTCTCTCTCTCTCTCTCTCTCTCTCTCTCTCTCAACAAGCTCCTAAAATTAAATATTTGAATCAATTTTTGGATGTTGTTTGATCATCAAAAAGGGGTTGAAGCTTAAGATGCTTTCTTTGAACAGTTTCTTCCTTTTCTCACCACTGCGGTAATAACGGTGAGTCAAAGTTTATTTATCTTCCCAAGTAAAAATAAAATAAATTTCTTTTAATTAAATTTGGTTATCTTTTGTGTTTCTGCAATTTGATCTGGAAGATAATTTGTTCCTTAGTAATTCTACTTGAAGACAACCATCTTCTATGTGTTGCTACTGTGAGTAAAACCCCGTTTCTTAGGATGAGACTATATGTGATTCATTCTCTTCATGGAATATGCCATCAAAAGTTTTCAGCAGAAGGCTGCTGAGTGTAGATGCTATATCCTTCTGTGTAATTGGGTTTTGCTATGATTTACTGATTTGATGTGTGAAAAACTTATTTGATTTCCCTTTTTTTTTTCTCTTGGTCAAAAGACGCGTTCAATCCCTATAAAAGTAATAATTTACCGCAATTATTTCATTGAAGGAACTACATAAAGTACTTGATGGATATGTCATCCCATTGAAAGCTCATGCCTGGGGTTTAGCTGGAATTTGTTCCCTTCCAGCTAAAATATTTGGACTGGTTTTCTCCGGCTGATTTAGCGTCATAATTCATGGAGTGACGTGTGGCCTGAAATTTTGTTGTTTCCCATTGACCCCGACTTTTAAATTTCATGGGTTTCTTGCCTTAATGTTGCTGACGCAGTTGTTCAATATCGTTCTAAATTTATTAGGTGAACTCCTCCTGACGTTGCTTGAACTACCTGTGTTGTAGTCCCAGCAAGATAGTATTGGCATTAGGCAATTCACCATCATTCTTTTCTATTAATTCTTTCGTTGATGCAAATGATATTATCATTATAGATAATAGATTTTTATTATTGCTTAGTAGTATTTGGGTAGGCAGGGTTAACAAAAAAATGATACTGTGTGTTGGGTTGAAAATTGCGAAAAAGAGGAAAGTAAGTGGGGTGGGGGTAGGAGGGGGTGTAAGTACCCAAATCTGGCTCATGCCTTCCGGTTAATTTTCCCGACATTTCGGTAAATTTCCCGGTAATTCCCCGGACCTTCCTAGTGTTCCGGAAATGTTCTGGAACAGTCCAAATTTAAATTAGGGCTGTAAGGAGCCTTCCTAATTAAGAAAACACGTTTTTCTTAATTAGGGAGAGGCTTCTAGAATGATGCCACCTTGCATGGTTCTAGAATGCTGAGTCATTGTGGATAATGCCGCACGGCCTCATTTGCAAAGAGCCTGCAGCCGCACGGCTTCATTAGCCTTATCCAGACTGCCTATAAATAGAGCCCTCCTCTACCCACAACAAGAACAACAACACCAACAGTCACACACACACAACCAGCCACTCCCAGACGTGAAGAATCCCTTTGAAGGTTCAAGAAGGTGAAGAAGAAGCTCAAGAAGCCATCTCCCTCCTCCTTGAAGGTCCAAGACCAACCTCCTCCAAGCTCCGTCCAAAGAATCGAAGAAAACGATTGGTAACCTCGCACGCCCTACCTTTGCATCCTAATTGCATTATAAATTGCTCATTGCATTGTCTTTATATTGCTTGGGACTTGGTAGATTAAAGATCATATCTTTATAATCCCCTTCCCCTTTTTCATGCATTAAGACCTCATTTGTCATAAAAATGTAGTCTTTTTCATAAAGGTGCATCCTTTGCACCTAAAACCCCCATTTTCCAATAAAAATGTTATCTTTATGCATCATTTGCATATAAAGATCAAATCTTTTTTAATAAAAATGCATCCTTTGCATCAAAATCCCTTTTCAATGCATCCTTTGCATAAAAATCAAATCTTTATGCATCATTTGCATAAAGATCATTTCTTTCAATCAAAAAGCATCATTTGCAACCTAAAAATGTCATCTTTTCATTAAAGAGTCATTTTTTATCATGCATTTCCCTTTTCCCCTAACCTTGGAACGGACCGGTGTAAAAGTTCTCATCTTTGCATCGTTCCTTCCATTAAAGGTTCATGATTTCTTTAGGAAAAGGATAACCTTGAACCCTATATCTCCAATTATCGCTTAAGAATGAGTATGAAGCCTCTATACGAGCTCGGACCGTCTTAAAGCGTAGGATTGATGGGCTAAGGACATTCCTTCCTAAAGAACCTCATCTTTGACCCAAAAGAGAGTCATTCTCTCGATCACGCAAGTCCCGAGGGTCCCGAGGTTTAAATGCGTTGATCATAAGTCATAAGATGAGGACGGGATCATAATCCCTAATACATAAATTCCAAGGAATCCCGGCGACAACCAACAAATGGTTTGTACGTCCGGAAGATAACTTGGGACATTTCCCCCCTTTTTATTTTCAAACACATGCACACAAAAAAAGCACGCAAGCAAACACGATTAATGAAATCTAGGGAGACTTGTTCCGGCAAGGCACCTTGGGTGAACGCCAAACGTTCTTCCCAAGGGGTAACTTAACCTCCGAACCCATAAAACCTTTTTTCAAAGTTTTGAGGTAATCAAAATGGCGTGGCGACTCCATTTTTCAAATAACTCGGATGTCTTCAAACCCGCGTGAATTCCAATAAACAAAAATTTTGGGCACACATTCACAGTTTAAAATGGCGTGGCGACTCCGTTTTTCAAATAACTCGGATGTCTTCAAACCCGCGTGAATTCCAATAAACAAAAATTTTGGGCACACATTCACAGTTTGGCGACTCCGCTGGGGATCATCCCAAAGGAGAAAAGCTTTATTTTCAAAACAAAAATCGATACTTGGTATATAGGTGGAAACCACTTAACCTTCCTGTACACTCCCTGACGTGGGAGTTGGGATGACCGGTGGTTTAACAATCCACGTACCAGTATCCCTTTTCGAAAATTTTTTGGAAAAAGTAAAAGAAAGCTTTTCCCTTTGAGTGGGTTAGACTCCCATCGCCGATTTCATTAATCATGTTTGCTTTCTTTTACCATGCATTGCATCATTTGCATCTTGGAATCTGTGCATACTTTGAACGGGAAACAACCCGAAAAATAGCAAAAGGAGTGGAACACGGAAAATTGATCCATGCGATCGTACGGCTAATCCTCATAGGATTCGACCATACGACCTCGGTGGCAATTCCACCAGGAAAAATCATGGTTAATGGCGATCCTAGCGGCTTGGGGCTATTCGGCTCCACGGCGGCAGGGCTTCCCGGAAAATTTACGTGCTTATGTGTTGCATTTTCCCCGTCCGAAAATCATTCCTTTAAAACACATTTATGAAAATCTCTGTTTTAACTCAAAAAGGAACAATTTTAGGAGACCGCACACTACGCGCACTGATATATCCTGTACACTTTTGCACGCACGTCCCTCAAAACCCGAGGTGGTTCCAGTGCGATCACGGACAGCCTTACGATGCTCCCGGGCGCGCACGGAATCATCCCAACCTCCCCATGGCAGCCAGTGTCGACCAATGCACAGTCCGTGTCACACGTTTCAAAAAATCCGTGACTTTTGGTTGGTTTTTGGTCTAGTCCGTGTCATATAGCCCAGTTGCATACCCACGTAAAGGTCAAGCCTTAGCTCATAACGGAAGCCAAGATTCTCGCTCAAGCGAAATCTCCGCCAAAATTCCGACAAGGAAAAATCGGTGGGATCTTGACTCCAGGCATTGACTATTGACCTTGACCCGCACGGAATGCGTAAAAGTCAAGACCAAGTCTTTGCCAAAAAAAAAAAAAAAATCAAAAGATCTTTCGCTCAAGCGAAGCTCTGCCAAAATTCCGACAAGGAAAAATTGGCAAGATCTTGACCGGCATTGACTTCGAGTCCGACTCGCGCCTTTGCGTATGCAACGAAGTTCAATGTGACCTTTGTGTCATCCGGCTTTTGCCGCCCGACCCATGCCTATTATATTCTCGGACATTACCGAAAGTCAAAAAAAAAAAAAAAAAACCGTCATTCGCTCAAGCGAAACTCATCAAAGATCCGTCAAGGCGAGAGAGACGAGACTTTCCCAGTGTGCCTTGACTATAATCCGCATCGCTCGTGCGTTGAAAGGTCCTATGACCCGCTAGACCCGATAGGAGCGTTCTTTACTCTCGGTCGGTGGGATCCGCGTGCCCTATAGGACCCTCGCAGGAATCCACCACTGGGAGGTCGAAATACGGGTGGAATACGAGGGCTTATAGACGTAGTGACGGAACCCGGCGATCCGGGATCTAGAGTAGTTGTGAAAAAGAAGGGCGAGAACCCCTTTTCCAACCAAATAGATATTAATAAAAGACAACATTTTAAGTAAACTTGAAGATTCTAATTTGCATACTACACGAGGCCTTGACTAAACACCTACCCCGAGTCTAAACCTTTCATATCCCTTTCCCGCGGCGAGAAAGAAGTGGGTGAGAACACCGGGTCGGCGACTTGCTAGCGCAGAATCCTCAGAATCCTCAGTTTTGTCAGCTTTTCAGTGTCAAAATGGCTAACATGGTAATCCACAACGGTAATGACCAAGCAGTTGAAGGGGTTATCCCAGTTCAACCCAAGCCTCACATCTGGTATGATGTATGTGATTGCGAAAGGCTGCCTAGAAGTATGAGTATCAAGAATGGATCAATGAGGACGCTCCTTCAAGGAAGAAGAAGAAGAGAAAATCCACACGCGAAGCTTAAAGAAAGATACGAAGGCGGGGACAAGAGCGTAGGAACTTTGGGAGAGCCCTCGGGCAAGTTCGACTACTATGTCAGTTATGCCAAGGAACCCGTCACCCCAAGCACAGTCCAGCCTGATACCCCCGTGTACAGTGATCCTCTTGAAGCAGAAAGTGCTGAATTTGTGGCCATCGTGAAGTTGATGAGAAGCTAGCGGATCTGGAAGCGAGAACACGAAAGCCTATTGAATACGTAGCCGGTCAAGGAAGAATCAAGATCCCCTCGAAGAAGACTTCATCGGCATTATCCGAGGCCAACCCTTCTATTGGCTACAGCGACAAGGTCGTGATGTCCAAGATCGATAAAGAGGAAATGAGTTATCGGCGGTGCATTGATAAGATGAGCCGGACCCTTCGGTCAATGAGTCCGGTCGCTACGGAAGAGCTAGGCTGAAAGATTGCAACAAGTTACTTTAGTTCCCCTCACCATCTTTCCACATGCAGGCACATTAATGATTTTCGGCAAGCTTTTGATCGGTTCGAAGTCTCCAACTTTACGAAGAACGCGGCAAGGCTAGCTGCTACTCCCAGGCAACGGCAAAGAGCAGTGAGATCCCGGTCTAACCCTTGTCAAGTCCCCCTCGAGTCAATAAGTAGTGTAGGGTCCGAGTCGGTGTTGTCTATTCGGTTGAGTCGGGAATCTTCGAATTCCGGTCCTCGAGTCATCCGAAGGCCTCACGCACGAGGATTATGAAAATGTAATCGATGTCATCTTTCCCTTTATCTTGAATGAAATGACGGATCTTTCGATTATCCTCTTATTGCCAACTTAACAAATGATAAATTAACTCAAAACTTAACAACGAGTTAATAATGAATCATTTGAACAAGATGCAAACACACTAAACGAACAATACATTAAAGAAATCTTTAAGCGGGTTTCGAAAAAGAGGAAAACCGGGCCCAAGCTGCCGAGGAGATTTTGATAAGTGTGAATTTGGGTACTATTGAGGAACCTAAAGAGACACAGATTGGAAGCTTCTTCCGGGGGGTTGAAAGGGACGAGATTGATTGAGGCTGCTTTCGGAGAATACGTCGACGTGTTTGCATGGTCATACAAAGATATGCCGGGGCTAGGCAGTTCGATAGTAGAGCACGAGAATCCCTCTAGCACCGAGATGCTAAACCGGTAAAGCGAGCGAGAAAGATCAAGCCGGAATGGTCTCTACGGGTCAAAGAAGAAATTGAGAAGCTACTGCGGGTAGGATTCATCGAGTCATTGAATACCCGACATGGTTGTCCAACATCGTAACCGTAACCAAGGCCAATGGGAAGGTGCGTTGCTTTGTGTGGATTTCCGAGATACGAACAAGGCCGGCCCAAAGACGACTACCCTACGCGAGCATAGACATCTGGTAGACTCCACTTTGCCAACTACGAAGTCAAATCCTTCGTTGATGGTTTTGCGAGCTACAACCGGATCAAGATGGCCGAGGAAGACCAAGAAAAGACGGCCTTTACCACACCGTGGGAACCTCTTGTTATACGGTAATGCCATTCGGGCTCAAGAATGCGGGGCTACTTACCGAGAGGGCGGCGACCGCGCTTTTTCATGACATGATCCACAAGGAGATTGAGGTCTACGTAGACGACATGATAATCCACTCCAAAGGAGAAGGTGGGCGGCACTTTGTTGACCTACGAAAATTCTTTGAGAGGCTGAGACTGGCATTCCATGAGACTAAACCACCTGCCCAAATGCACCTTCGGAGTGACAAAGGGAAAAGTGCTCGGGTATATGGTCACGGAGCGAGGTATAGAAGTTGACCCCAGAAAGATCAAAGCCATCATGGATATGAGGCCACCTCAAACCAGGACGAAGTCAAGAGCTTCATGGGTAAATTGCGGTACATCGGCCGTTTCGTCAATCGGTTGACCACTATGTGCGAGCCCATCTTCAAGCTCATGAAGAAGAATGTGGACACTGAGAATGGACCGAAGAATGCCAAGATGCCTTTGACCGAGATCAAGGCATACTTAGTACATCCCCGGTACTATGCCCCCACATAGACGAAGCCTCTTACGCTCTATCTAAGCATCCTGAACACGGCGGTTGGGGCTATGCTTGCTCAAGAGAAGAAAGACTCTCGGGTAGAGAATGCCATTTACTTTGTCAGTAGGAAGCTACAAGGGAGTGAGCTCAATTATTCGGCGTGTGAAAAGACACGTGCGGGAGGAGTGCAGGTAGTCGGCAAGTTGAAGCATTATATGCGAAGCCCACCTGTAAACTTGGTCTCAAAAATGGACCCCATCAAGTACATCTTTGACAAGCCTTCCCTCTCGATGCGTCTAGCGAAGTGGTCCTTCTTCTTGGCGAGAATACGACATCAACTATGTGACCGAGAAAGGCCATCAAGGGTCAAGCATTGTCGGATCACTGGCGAATTTCCCGATAATGAAGACGAGAGGGCACGAACCCCAATTTCCGAGATGAAGGGATCTTTGCGGTTGAGCACGAAAATAGATGGCGGTTGTTCTTTGACGGAGCCGCTAACAAAAGAGGAAATGGTGTGGGAATGCTATTGGTCGATCCAAAAGATGAGCATACCCCCATAGCCCTCAAGTTGAACTTTCACACTGCCACGAACAATGCCGCCGAGTATGAAGCTTTGCATTGCTTTGGTTTGGAGGCCGCCTTAGAAAGAAATGTCAAGGAGCTCGAAGTTTACGGAGACTCGGCCACGATCATCAACCAAGTCTCCAACAAGTGGAAGGCGTAGACCTGTCTGCAACGGTATCATGCCTATATGGAGGAGTTGGTGGACGGTTCGGAGAAGTGACTTTCCACTACTTGCCGAGGAAAAGAGCAGTTCGCGAGATGCCCTAGCTACTCTAGCCTCATTGGTAGAGATCCCCGAGGGAAAAGCCATAAAGCCCTTGAGTGGGTAGAAGAGAAGCCCCGGCTTTACTGTTGTGAAGTGGACACAGGACTCGAGCCTATAAAGGAACCTTGGTACAATCAGTTACCAATTCCTCAAAGACGGAGAGTCGGCTTTCGAGAGACGAAGAAGGTAGACCAAAGAAGGAGTCGAGCCAAAAGCTTGCAAGCCACGAAAAGGTTGGCTTCTCATTATGTCATTCTAGGAGGCAACCTATACAAGAAGCGGTATCAAGGACCACTCCTCTTATGTGTCACTCAAGAAAGAGCCGGAGAGTTGATGACCGAAGTCCACAATGGTCCCTCCGGTCCTCACATGAATGCCGAGCCACGATGCAAGTGATCCTCGGAATGGGTTACTCTTTTGGATCTCCATGGAAACGGCTGCGTTCGGCACGTCCAGAACTGCGACAAATGCCGGCGGTTTGCTAACCTCAACCATCTCCCACCTCATGACACTTTGTATTGCATGACGACTCCTTGGCCGTTTGCAACTTGGGGCATCGACGTGATAGGGAAAATATCCCCGGCGGGAAGCAATGGGCACGAGTTCGTGTTGGTAGCCATCGACTACTTCACCGAATGGGTAGAGGCCGAGTCCTACAAGGTCCTCACTTCCCGAGAAAAGTGGCCCGGTTCATCAAAGAAAACATAATGTGCGAGATATGGGGTGCCCAGCGAGATCATTTCCGATAATGGGTCACACTTGAAGGAGGCTGCGATAGGCTGTTGTCGAGAATTGAGTTACTCGCCACAAGTCGTCCCCGTACGGACCTCGAGACCAATGGAGCCGTGGAAGCTGCTAATAAGACACTCGGCGGATCATCAGGAAGATGGCCACCCGTGGTCGTGATTGGCCCGAAAAGCTGCACCTAGCACTCTGGGGCTACGAACGTCTGTCGGAAACAGCCACGGGGAGAAACTCCTTTTGCCCTAACTTACGGGATGGAAGCGGTGTTACCGGTGGAGTTGGAAATCCCGTCATTAAGGGTCCTCTGGAAAATAGTGTCAATGAAGTGGAATGGTTGCGCGGCCGGCATGATGAGTTAGCCACCTTGACGAGAGAAGGCTAAAAGCCATGGAACACACCGAGCCTACCGAGGCGAATGGCGAGCATTTGATAAAAGGTCGAGGCCGGAGACATCAAAGAGGCGACTTGGTGCTGAAAGTAAAGCCCCCTACCGGAGACAACCCCACAGGAAAATGGGAACCCGTCTGGATCGGCCCTTATGTGGTGCGAAAATACGTCGGGAGGAGCAATGAAGCTTGCGAGACTTGGATGGCAATCCCTTTGTCCACCCGGTCAACGGTGATAAACTCAGAAGATACTATGTACGATAAAAAAAAAAAAAGAAAAAAGAAAGAAGAAAAAGTGCAAAAAAGAGTAATGCCCGGCTAAGTGAAAACCCCAAAAAGGGCGGTCTAGGCAAAAGACGGGGTTGCACATGAAAAAAAAAAAATATAAAAAAAAAAAAAAAGAAAGATAAAAAAATTCTAGTGCAAAAAGAGTAATGCCCGGCTAAGTGAAAACCCCAAAAAGGGCGGTCTAGGCAAAAGACGGGTGCACATAAAAATTAGTTCACCGGAATGAACTACGAAGACTGAGCCCCTTAGCCTTTCTTGTAAAAGGGAACGTGGCGGCCATATATGGTTCGGTCTAAACAATAAAAAAAGGGCAATCAAGCTTCCATGAAGTGCGTCCTAAACAATAAATAAAAATAAAGGGCATTTCAGTTTTCATAAAACGGGTCCCAAACAAATAAGACATTTGAGTTTCCATGAAATGTGTCTTGATTAATTTTAAAAAAATAATATCTCTTGTTCATTACAAGTTAAAAGCTTCTTGATGAGTTCAAGCACGGTACTGCCTCTTAACTCTGCTAACTTTTAAAAAAGATATAAAATACAACAAAATGCCTAAATAAACTAATGTGTTTGCAAATGGCAATAAGAGGATCTTGAGAAAAGACTTGTCGGTCGTCATTATTTGAGTCTTCTTGATCTTCTTCCCTTTTCCTCGACCCCTTCGAGTCTTCTTCCTCTTTTTATCTATAATGTCGGTATCCCTCATCCCGACCTCTGGTATCCTCACTGGAGCCTCTACCAACCCCGTGTCAATGAGCGCTCTCTCTATACGAGCACGAGTCCGCACCTCCTCCCTCTGAGCCTCGGTCGAAGGAGCGACCTCGGACAATCTCTTGTACCGAGCCTCCATATCTACGACCAAGTCACACGATTGGTTATGGCAACTCGCCTTAGCCTCGGTCTCCTCGAGTCCTACTCGAGTCACGATCGGAGTCCCAATAAAGCTCGATGCCTATCCTCCAAGATAGCACAGTCGCTCCCGTCTCCCTCTCGTACCGGTCAAGTAGACGGTGGTCAAGATGGTGCTCTTCCTGCTCCTGAAGATAGCCACAGGTGGGAAAGCGGTATATGTCCAAGCCCTCGAGAAGAAAGAGAAGGCATTTGGATCTCTCATGTCCAACGACACCACCTCCATGGTCCGGATGTCCTCCCAATCACTCAATGGCTCTGTAAAGCCCCAAATTGCTGGATACCAAGCGGGGTATGTAGAAGGACGACCGGCGGAATCACGGAACCCTCACGGCATAAGACCCCTGAAATATCCTCACAGTGCAGCAACCTCCAATGTGGTATCCACCAACGGATGTCCGAAGTGGATAGCCTAGCCATCATCGGCTCCGGCTACCTGTTCTGTTGCCTCGGTGCACCTCTCAGGAAATCACCCAAGGGCACTGAGTCGGCAAAGCCCCGAGGCAAAGCCAGAGCCTCTCCTGCAACCACAAAGTCGGCATAGCCGGACTCCCGGACCTCATGAAAACGGTCTCCCCGAGCCATCCTATCAATCCCATGAAATGTCTCTCCCAAAACCCGGCGGGACAATATCCTTCCCGGCCACTGCGGTCTCGACCATGTCCAAGAGACCACTATGACAGATCCCCAGCGGACTCGGCGGTGAACAAAATAGAGAATACGCGAGAGAATGAAAGCATCCATAGCCAGCTGTGGTCGCGGCCATATGGAGACCCAAACCTGCCGGGATATCGAAAGGTCAATCCTATCAGGGCTACCATCATCCTCGGCCTCTCCCGAAGGAATCTGCGAGAAAAGATGCAAGCTTTACCGCCCATTTGGCACGTCTCCGATCAGCGGAATAGCTATAGCCTCGGTCTCGGGACCCCCAATCAAGGCTCTGAAGTCTTCGTGCGTTGGGACAATTTCGTTGTAAGAGAAGCGATAAACATGTCTCCGGACGTCCCAAAACTTTGCTTTGCGGCTCTCAAGCGAGATCCCAATCGGGCGGGAGATCCCTCAAATGCCATAAAGACTTGATCTTGAAGGAAGAATCAAGCGGCCCCTTGTGATTTTGGAAGTTGTGTCTCGCCCAAGATTGAAGGCCGGACGAGAAAATGGTCTCGCTTCCCCCTTTGCGGTCTAACGGGCTTCTCCATCGCAAAGTGATCAAAGGTGGTGTCTTTAGGTCCAAAATGGGCTCTGGGAACGGTCGGGACAAGTTTGGGTTGAAAATGAAATGAAATGGCCAAGCCTTGCTTTTATTCGGAAAATAACCGGTTCGAGACAGCGTTAGCCGCACGGCTACATTTGCCCTCGAGGCCATGCCGCACGGCTACATTAGCCCTCTGCGAAAAAAATTCTGCAGCAACCAAAGTTGCTGCCCAAGGGAGTTTTCACCCCACTTTTTCAACCAAAACATGTACAAAAACATATCCGAAGTCATTCAAGCATTTATACACCATTATAAATCATTTTGGCCCGGTTTCGGCCCCAATTCCAAGCAAAAAAGTCGCCCCAAGGCTCAGATAATATGCAAATTTAAAAAAGCATGAATTAGAAAAGTAAATAAAACGTAAATACAATGTCTACGCCCCATCGGCGCCCAAAAAAAAGTAAAAAAATAAACAAGTTGTGCATAAAAATTGTTCATTGTTTGTTTTTGTTCCCAAATCTGCTCTAGAGCCCCCTAGGCCTCAGATTCTTCGTCCTCCTCATCACTACTCAGCTCATAGATGCTAGGCTCTCTCATCACATCCTCCAGATCGCTCGCATCGGATAAATGGATGTCATCGTGCTCGTACTCCGCCAGCTGCTCCAAGATGCCAGCATTAGGACCTCGCCCCCGAGGCATGGCCTTTGGATGAGTACTCCGAAGCCGAGGAAGAGGATCTTGCGCCCCCGACGTGCCTCCTTTTGCGCACGAGGCTCTGCACGCTTGTTGGCCTTTAGTAGCGCGAGCCGGCTTCTTGACCAAGGATCGGCAAACGTCTTTCCGGCCCACATTACGCACGACCAACTGTCGTATGTGCGTCTTTGGAACACGAGAAAAGAAAAGAAAATCTCGAGAAAAATCTCGAAATTTGCAAAAGCCGAAAGCGAGAAAATGCAGAAAGCTAAAAAAAAAGGGAATAAGACCACTAAGAGTACACTTACGGTGCTATCGGGCGGCAAGGTGTGCTTTGGGGCTCCCTAGCATCGGGGACGGGGATCCTCATCCTCCTCGGTACTCCATGGACCACGTAGGACGGATGTGCGGGAGGGATCGGCGGGTCGGTAGGCTCATCCTCCCCATATCCACAGTGACCGCCGGCTTCACTGGCTTACGTGGCGTCCTCGGGCGCACTCCACAAACACGGCGTAGGGGTGTCCATGTCGAAGTACTCCTCCGCAGCCACGCACTGCACTGGTACCTAGCAATCTCATCCGCCAGGCCGATCCACAGGCTGCGGCATCCGTCTTTGGAGGGTCGGAAGGAGTAATGGCATCTAGTGGGGGAACATGACCATCTTTGCCTCGAGAAGCGGTCCCCAGGATAAATGACATCACATGTCGGCCCAGTGAGCCACCTCCTCTGCCTCGTCACCTCTATAGCATCTCCCGGCAAAATCTGCGGATACACCCCGGGGTAGAAGTCCACTCCGTCGTGCCCATCCCTATTGATGACCGGCCTCACCATTTTGTAGTCGAAGGTAATCCGGGTCTTCCCAGTGAATTTATCTCTCGCATCTCCCCTCCGGCGAACCATAGCGGGGAAGATGGTGACATCACTCTGCTGGTTCCAAGGGAAGAACCCGATCACCTCGCAAAACCAGGCTGCATGTTCAAAAACATCGAAAAGGTCATTTTCTCATAAAAGTCTCAAGACATAAAAGAAAAGAGACAAGAAAGGGAGACTACCTCGAGGGCAAAAGAAAAGCGAGTCCATGGAAGCGGCCTTGTTCCATTGTACATGTCCAACGAGAAGTAGAGCTCCGCCAATCCGGCCTCTCCCCGAGACCGTCCCAATCCCATCAACATCCTCAGGAGAGTCGAGGAGGCAGAGTCATAGCTATCGTCCCGGAATTAGCAAAAATGGTGGTGATAGCATCAACCATATGAATGCTCTAGCCGGTTCTTTGGGCGATCCACATCATTAGCGGCAAAATTACGCATGCTAATCTGAGCGCCACCTCGACGTTCGTGTCTCCATCCCCGGCCCCTTCGGAATCGGCTCAAACCCGACCAAAGCACGAAACTCCTCGGCGGTAATATGGTCCCTCAAGTCACGGGCCTCCCGGTGAGCTGTAAGCCCGTAATAAGCGGTGAAATCGGCGAGTCAGCGTCGGCTCTCCCGGCTCGGGTGAAAGCTATGTGTCTTGTCCCACGGAACTCGAAAGGGCTGGACCAAGCCCTTGCTCTTCGAGGTGATGTGGACACCCCGCGATAGCCTCTACGAACGCATCAAGTCGGTAGCCCTCACCATTGCTTGGGATTTGCCCCATCCTTCTCAAAATCGGCATCCTCTGCAGCTTGACCGCTATCTCAGACGGTCCTCTAGACTTGTTCTCCTGTAGACAAGCACAAAAGAAGCGTCAGTCCTTCATATCATTTCAAAAGTATGCATGCATTCAAAAGTGCACATATTTTCAAAAGAAAAGCATTCATAAAAGTTTTTCTAGCATAATTTTTGCATCAAAAACGTGTCTTTCATCACTGGAAACGCGTCATTGCTTTCCTAAAGCACAAAATCACAATTTTTTGCACATAAGCATTATCCTTTCAAAAAATGACATGCATGAATCATTTTCATCTTCCAAAATCATGTTTTCTCATTGAAAATCAGAATTTTGACCTAGTTCTAGCACAAGGCAAGGACTCCGTCTCATATTTAGACAATTCTCATTCTTACTTCATTTTGCGAGAAAAAAGTGAGTCATTCTCATAATTTTCATCAAATAAATTGCATGCATATTTTTAGCCTCATAGGTTGTTCATGCATCTCAAAATCATTCAAAAAATCCTAGGAAAATCCTAGAAAAATCCTATAATTCGGGTCAAGCCCTAAATCATTCAAAAATCAAGCAAAAGCAATCGAATTTGAGCCAAATAAGATTGCTTACCCCTAACCGATCGCGGGTTTGTTGATTTATGCTCCCTTCTCCCGGATAAAGCTCCGATGGAGCGTAAGGAAGTCATACTTCCTCTCCGTCCTCACGAGCTCCTTCCTCCTTCTTCTCGCGGCCGCCGAGATGTTTCTCCTCGCTTGCCTTGGTATGGGATTGCCCTCCGGATCCATTTCAAATCAAAGGGAAGCAAAAGGGGTTGAAGAATTTCGAAAATTCTCTCTCTCTTTTCTCTCTCTCGGCTGAAGTGGGCGGCAACAAGTGCCCGGTCCCGTTCGAATTCGATTTTAAATAATGCGGAAAAACCGGATCTCTAGCCGTACGGCTTCTTTTTCTCCATCTCATGCCGGGCGGCTTCATTCGCTACTGAGCATAAATTACAACTTTGCCCCTGGACCTTCCACTTGGGCATGCAATTCTCGTTATCTTTTAACGAGATAACCTCCTCTTCGAGAAAATATCTCTCATACGTGAAGCAATCAAGCTTTTTTTCCTAGTCACCTCTGTTAGTTCCGTCATAACGGGATAACACTAGGCGACAACCTCCGAATTGTCGGAACTCTAAACTTGTGCTACCACTATCCGCGAATAGTGAAGTACGCCCAAGTCATTGCCCAAGTCATTTAAACTTGTGCTACCTCTATCCGCGAATAGTGAAGTATGCCCAAGTCATTCCAAGTCATTTCAACTTGTGCTACCTCTATCCAGCGAATAGTGAAGTACGCCCAAGTCATGCCCAAATCATTTCAACTTGTGCTACCTCTATCCGCGAATAGTGAAGTATGCCCAAGTCATTCCAAGTCATTTCAACTTGTGCTACCTCTATCCGCGAATAGTGAAGTACGCCCAAGTCATTCCAAGTCATTTCAACTTGTGCAACCACTATCCGCGAATAGTGACGAATGCCCAAGTCATTTCAGTCATTTCAACTTGTGCAACCACTATCCGCGAATAGTGAATACGCCCCGAGTCATTCCAAGTCATTTCAACTTGTGCAACCACTATCCGCGAATAGTGACGAATGCCCAAGTCATTTCAACTTGTGCAACCACTATCCGCGAATAGTGATGAATGCCCAAGTCATTTCAACTTGTGCAACCACTATCCGCGAATAGTGACGAATGCCCAAGTCATTTCAACTTGTGCTACCACTATCCGCGAATAGTGACGAATGCCCAAGTCATTTCAATTTGTGCAACCACTATCCGCGAATAGTGACGAATGCCCAAGTCATTTCAACTTGTGATACCACTATCCGCGAATAGTGACGTACGCTCAAGTTTCCCAACTTAAATTACCTCTATCTCCGTCATAAAGAGATAGCGTCCCAAGTTCTAACTTCATCAGGTGACATCCTCCAGTAATTGTCAAATCGGTGACGTGACCTCAGAATTGTCAAAATCTCAAGGATCCTAGACATCGTTCCTAACTATCTAGTGATGCTTGAACTACGATCAAGGCTTGATTCCTCAGGGATACGTAGGTAGCCTTTTATAAAAGGTCCGACCATTCGACCACTTTGGTCACCCTGTTTCTTTGTCACTCCTCAGTGATAAAGCAGCCCCTCAAAGAGGTTCAGATATCCGACCACCTTGGTCACTCCTAGCATATCCCCAGTAGGATCAATTGCTTGACTTCCTAGGTCATTTTCTCTTCTATTTCCCCGACAAGAGACCGGTTTCTCTTCTTCCTCCCCAGCGGACCCTAATTCCGAACTACGGCTGGCTTGATTCCTCAGGGATACGTAGGTAGCCTTCCAAAAGGTTCGGCCACTCGACCACCTTGGTCTCCCAATCCGTCTCGGCATTCGCCGAGATCGGATCCTTTTCTATCGACAACCCCACTCGCCTTGCAAGTGACGTTGCCGAGGGCTTACGTAAGTACCCAAATCGGCTCATGCCTTAGGTTAATTTTCCCGACATTTCGGTAAATTTCCCGGTAATTCCCGGACCTTCCTAGTGTTAGGAAATGTTGGAACAGTCCAAATTTAAATTAGGGGCTGTAAGGAGCCTTCCTAATTAAGAAAACACGTTTTTCTTAATTAGGGAGAGGCTTCTAGAATGATGCCACCTTGCATGGTTCTAGAATGCTTTGAGTCATTGTGGATAATGCCGCACGGCCTCATTTGCAAAGAGCCTGCAGCCGCACGGCTTCATTAGCCTTATCCAGACTGCCTATAAATAGAGCCCTCCTCTACCCACAACAAGAACAACAACACCAACAGTCACACACACACAACCAGCCACTCCCAGACGTGAAGAATCCCTTTGAAGGTTCAAGAAGGTGAAGAAGAAGCTCAAGAAGCCATCTCCCTCCTCCTTGAAGGTCCAAGACCAACCTCCTCAAGCTCCGTCCAAAGAATCGAAGAAAACGATTGGTAACCTCGCACGCCCTACCTTTGCATCCTAATTGCATTATAAATTGCTCATTGCATTGTCTTTATATTGCTTGGGACTTGGTAGATTAAAGATCATATCTTTATAATCCCCTTCCCCTTTTTCATGCATTAAGACCTCATTTGTCATAAAAATGTAGTCTTTTTCATAAAGGTGCATCCTTTGCACCTAAAACCCCCATTTTCCAATAAAAATGTTATCTTTATGCATCATTTGCATATAAAGATCAAATCTTTTTAATAAAAATGCATCCTTTGCATCAAAATCCCTTTTCAATGCATCCTTTGCATAAAAATCAAATCTTTATGCATCATTTGCATAAAGATCATTTCTTTCAATCAAAAAGCATCATTTGCAACCTAAAAATGTCATCTTTTCATTAAAGAGTCATTTTTTTATCATGCATTCCCTTTTCCCTAACCTTGGAACGGACCGGTGTAAAAGTTCTCATCTTTGCATCGTTCCTTCCATTAAAGGTTCATGATTTCTTTAGGAAAAGGATAACCTTGAACCCTATATCTCCAATTATCGCTTAAGAATGAGTATGAAGCCTCTATACGAGCTCGACCGTCTTAAAGCGTAGGATTGATGGGCTAAGGACATTCCTTCCTAAAGAACCTCATCTTTGACCCAAAAGAGAGTCATTCTCTCGATCACGCAAGTCCCGAGGGTCCCGAGGTTTAAATGCGTTGATCATAAGTCATAAGATGAGGACGGGATCATAATCCCTAATACATAAATTCCAAGGAATCCCGAGCGACAACCAACAAATGGTTTGTACGTCCGGAAGATAACTTGGGACATTTCCCCCCCTTTTTATTTTCAAACACATGCACACAAAAAAAGCACGCAAGCAAACACGATTAATGAAATCTAGGGAGACTTGTTCCGGCAAGGCACCTTGGGTGAACGCCAAACGTTCTTCCCAAGGGGTAACTTAACCTCCGAACCCATAAAACCTTTTTTCAAAGTTTTGAGGTAATCAAAATGGCGTGGCGACTCCGTTTTTCAAATAACTCGGATGTCTTCAAACCCGCGTGAATTCCAATAAACAAAAATTTTGGGCACACATTCACAGTTTAAAATGGCGTGGCGACTCCGTTTTTCAAATAACTCGGATGTCTTCAAACCCGCGTGAATTCCAATAAACAAAAATTTTGGGCACACATTCACAGGGGGCAGGAAAGAAGAAAGTGAGTGCTGGTGAGGGGTAACGCGATGAAGAAAATTTGAATTGTAGGATGCTCTTTCCCCTTTTATACTGTCACCGTGTCATTGACACGGGTAAAGAGTACTAGTTTCAATACAATAGAAATCTCGTTAATTATTACTCGATTATTTACTAAATTTTTATATATAATACTGAAAGTGTGGTAGCATCACACTTAGCCAAGTCAAAAGGTTGACTTAATTATGTTTTGTTACTTTCTTTTATATTTTAATTATGTAAATATTTTTATTTATGTTTACTAACCTATTAACCGAAAATCTACTTGTGTTTTAGTATTGTTTGGTTGTTTTATAGGACTCTCAAGGATAAGGATTAGAGATAGAGGAGATTGAGGATCAAGCTCTTCTTCAATGATTATCCTTACCCATTGATCGTGTTCTACTTGGCTATAAATACAAGACCCAAAGTCAGTTCATATACACGGAAATATACACTCTGAAAGGCTGAAGAAATATAGACTTGAGAGGAGTGTTTTTGTGAGAGAGTTCTCTTTGATTATTTTGTTATTCTCTTATTGTAATCGTTTTCAACATTGTTTTTAATAAGAGAAGTTTATTGTCTGACATATTGCTTGTAGATAAGTGTTAATTCGTTGTCCATTTCTTTTACATTTTAATATTCATTTGCATTTCAGCTTTGTTGTGCTAGTCTTTGGTGCGATAGCATCGGGACTCACATCGATCCTACGTGCACTTCCTAGCCGCTCCATTTCTTTCAATTGGTATCGAGCTCCACTCGACTCTGCTTGAGTGAGATCCAAGGAAGAGTGGTCATTATGGAAGGACACTTGAGTCAATATCGTCCCCGGTTTTAGATGGAACTAACTATCCCATACTGGAAAGCTAAGATGCGTCTCTTCATCAAAGCAATTGATGAACGAGCATGGCTTAGTATTATTATTCCATGGTCCCCTCCTAAGGTTGAAATGACAAATAAAGAAGAAGATGGTGAAACCTCCGAAAAGGTGTATAGAATTAAACACGAGGAAGAATGGACCACGAGATGAGGTCACTAGTGCAAACTACAATTCCAAGGCTCTTGGTGCTATTTCAAGTCATGTGGATGAACACATGTTTAGACTTGTTTTAAACCAAAATATAGCAAAGAAAGCACAGGATATTTTGCAAGCTCATTGTGAGGGTGATGATAGTGTCAAAGCCACTAGGTTGAGAATTCTCATGACCAAGTTTGAAAACTTGAGGATGAATGAGTACGAGGACATAAAAAGTTATTACGCTAGAATAAGAGAAATTTCAAATGAATGTCTCTCACTTGGTGAGCCTATTTCAAATGCTAGATTAGTATGCAAAATGTTAAGGAATCATTTGATAAGTTCAACATTAAAATAGCTGCCATTGAAGAAGCAAATGACACCGCAACCATGGCTCTAGATACTCTTGTGGGTAAGCTAACCATGTTTGAAATGAACATCTCTATTCGGCAACAACATAAAAATTTGAAAGTGTTGCTCTTGCTTCTGCTCTTTCTAAAGCATCATCAATTCCAAAAGAAATTGAGGAAATCTCAAATGAAATTGATATTTCAAACTTGGAAAATGAAGATGTTGCTCTTTTGACAAAAAAATTTACTTCTTTTCTTAAAAATAAAAGAGACAACAAATTTCCTTCTAAGAAACCAACTAATTTTGATAAATCAAAGAGGATAATGAAAGTTCTTTCAAGAAACCCACTAGTTTTTCTAAAAATAGATCGACACGGTTCGGTGTAGGGCTGTAAAGGGTTTGGGCATTATGCAAATGAATGTGCCAATACTCTGAAGAAAAAGGGGATGAGCCTAAGTGCTACCCTTAGTGATAGTGAGGACGAAGATGAATCGCTAAACTTAGCAATTATGGAAATCTCGCCTCCAAATCATGAACATCAATCTGATGTAGCTTCAGATGTTATCACATCTACTATCACATCTTACGAATCTTTTATAAAGCTGTTATACCTCTTCATTTGAAGCAGTACGAAAATAAAGAAGAAGATAATGAAGACTATAACGAGCTCTTTGGATGCCTATCTTTGAACTATATGCCGATTGGGAAAAGCGTGTTGAAAAGATTCTTTGTCTTTGAAAAGGTAAGCGAAAAACTCTCTAATGAATTATCTAAAGTTAAAGATGAGCTGACAAATGTATCCATTGAAAATGATAAACAAAAAGATTCTATAGCCAAACTTGAAGTCATGCTCACTAAACGTGACATTGAGCTTGAGAAAACAAAAGCTGAACTCACAGAGGCCAAGAAAACTTTTGAAAAACGAGAATCTTTGGAAAGGCAACTCTTGATGAGATTCTCAAAGTGAGCAAGTTTTCAAAAACGGGTCTTGGTTTTGAATCGAATTTTTGAGAGAGGGAGAAAGTAGTTCCTCAAAACCTAAAACTCTTTCTAATCAAAAATCATCAACCAAAAGGAAAAGATTTGTGTGCCATTCTTGCTTCTTACCGGGTCATATAAGACCATTACATTACAAGAGGATTCGTGATGCGGGGAAAGATGTTCCTCGGATGAGTGAGCGAATGCTATCACATCACAACTCACATCGCCAAAACACAGTCGGTTCGTATGGGTTGAAAAGAAAAACATGGAATGCAAAGTAGTGATTACCTCCCTCAAAGCGGCATTGCTAGCTCTTGGTACTTCGATAGTGGGTGCTCAAGGCACATGACGGGTAATGCCGAATTTCTCACGATTACGTCACTATCAAAGGAGGGAATGTAAATTATGGGGGAGGGGCACAAGGTAAGATTGTTGGAAAAGGTACTTTATGTGTAAATGACATGCCCAGTGAAAAATGTTTATCATGTAGAAGGGTAGAAAGCTAATTTGATTAGTATAAGTCAACTATGTGATGACAATTTGCATGTCAATTTTGACAAAAATGAATGTAAAGTGTTTGATAACACTAATAAATGTCTGTTCACCGGAGTAAGGTCTCGGGATAATTGTTACAAGTTTGGTGACAATTTGTCACCTTAGCTCAAAACTAATGAACTTGAATTGTGGCACCAAAAATTAGGGCATGCTAGCTATAGGAAAATAGAAGAACTAGTTAGGTTTGATCTTTGTTAAACACTTGCCTAAGCTCGACTTTAAACAACCTAGTTTGTGTGGTCCATGTCGGAAGGGAAGCAAACCAAAGCTTCTCATCCAAAAGTGGATCAAAGTTCCACGTTTGAAATTTTAGAATTAATACATGCGATCTTATGGGACCAATTGAGGTTGAAAGCTTAGGTAAAAAGAAATATTCATTTGTACGTGTAGATGATTTTTCTAGGTATACTTGGGTGCTCTATTTAAAAGAAAAATCGAAGCACTCGAAGTATTTAAAGTATGGTATAAAAAGGTGAAAAACTTGTATGGGAAGAAAGTAATCAAAATTAAGTCGATCATGGGCTGAATATGAGAACACATTGTTCTCAAAGTTTTGTGATTCCAAAGGAATCACCCATGATTTCAGCCCCTAAAACTCCTCAACAAAATGGAGTTGCGTAAAGAAAAAATCGTACGTTACAAGAGATGGCCCGTGTAATGCTTAGCTCTAAGAACATCTCTAAACGATTTTGGTGAAGCTCTTAACACTGCATGTCATATAGGAAACGAGTTTATCTTAGGGTTGGATCAACCATGACCCCTTATGAAATACTCCTAGGTAAAAAACCTACTCTCAAGTACTTTCATGTCTTTGGGTGCATATGCTATGTTCTAAATGATAGAGATTATCTATCTAAATTTGATTCCAAGAGTGACAAAGCTGTTTTTCTTGGATATTCCACAAATAGTCGTGCATATAGGGTTTACAACCTAAGAACTAAAACTGTTATGGAATCAATTAATGTTACATTTGATGATACTTCTGACCTCAATATAAAATCTCTTGAAGATGATGTCTCAGATTGTATAGAGACAATGCGAGGAAACTCGAGAATCAAAGCGAACAGATACGGCAAAATGGTGCGAGAAAACGGATGCAGGTACTAATGCAAGCACATCATCACCTACATCCAGAGCAAACAAAATGCAGTCTTTGAATCGAAGATTACGAATGTGAAGAAGAAAAGTTAGATAGAACTAAAGACATACCCGGCGAGTGCAAAAGAATCACCCGATATCTCAAGTAGTGGGTGATGTAAACGAAAAATTAGCACAAGGGAGAAGCCTAGGGTCAACTACCGTGAGTTGGGTGGGCTAAGGCGTTGAATCTCAAGTAAACAAGGTTAGTTCATGTTGTTTTGTTTCTAATATTGAATCAAAGAATGTTGTAGAAGCCATGAAAGATGATAATTGGATTATTGCCATGCAAGAAGAACTAAATCAATTTGAGAAAAATGAAGTATGGACTTTAGTTCCTAGGCCTATAGGAAATGTAATAGGAACCAAGTGGATCTATAAGAACAAAGCTGATGAAAATGGTCAAATTACCGAGAAATAAAGCTAGGCTTGTAGCCCGAGTTACACCCAGTAGAAGGAATAGATTTTGAAGAAACTTTTGCTCCTGTTGCTAGGATAGAATCTATTAGACTTTTACTTGCCATTGCTTGTTACTTGGACATCACTTTACATCAAATGGATGTTAAAAGTGCCTTCTTGAATGGTGTCCTAAATGAAGAAGCCTATGTTGAACAACCTAAGGGCTTATTTGATCCCCACTTTCACGATCATGTTTATAAGCTTAAAAAGGCCCTATATGGATTAAAACAAGCCCCTAGAGCTTGGTATGGGAGGCTAGCGAACATCTCATACAAATGGGATTTAAGAGAGGTGAGGTAGATAAAACCTTATTTATTTTAAAAGAAAATGTAGGTATATTAGTGGCCCAAATTTATGTTGATGACATTGTATTTGGATCATCTTCCAAAGATATGTTAGACTACTTTGTCACAAGTATGACCACCACCTTTGAAATGAGCATGGTTGGTGAATTAACCTACTTTCTAGGACTTCAAATAAAACAAAATAAGGAAGGAATTTTTATATCTCAAAGTAAATATGCCAAAAACTTGGTTAAAAAATTCTCTCTTGACAATGCCTCTCACTTTAAAACTCCTATGGGATCTTCCCAAAAGTTGTGCAAAGATGAAAATGGTGAGGATGTTGACCCCACCTTATATAGAAGCATGATTGGAAGCTTGTTGTACCTTTCGGCAAGTCGTCCAGGACATCATGTTTAGTGTTTGCTTGTGTGCTAGATATCAAGCTTGCCCCAAATTATCCCACCTTAAAGGCAGTAAAAAGAATTATTAGATATGTAGGTGGAACTATCAATTTAGGGCTAAGCTATACTCGAGAAACCAACACAAATCTGGTAGGGTTCGGTGATTCGATTGGGCGAGGCAACAACGACGATAGAAAAAGCACTCTTGGAGGTTGCTTTTATCTTGGAAATAACTTAGTATCTTGGTATAGTAGAAAACAAAGCGTGTATCCCTTTCTCTTTGCCGAGTCGGAATATGTGGTGTAGGGAGTTGTTGTTCTCAACTCCTTTGGATGAATCGAGATGATTAAAGATTATGGTCTTAAAAGTAAAATCCTAAGCTGTTTTTGTGATAATCTAAGTGCCATAGAAATATCAAAAAATCCTGTTCAACACTCTCGTACTAAACATATTGACATTAGACATCATTTTATTCGTGATCTTGTTGAGCAAAAAATTATTAGCATGGAATCAATTAGCTGAAAAACAGGTTGGGCGACATTTTCACCAAAGCCCTTGATTTTCAGAGATTTTCTACTCTAAGGAAATCTACGAGTTTATGTGCAATATAATGATGTGATCCCCGTGTGATCACATCATAACTAACACACTGTACTTTACAATTCTAACAAAAAATAATAATAAAAAAAAAAAAAAAAAATTTTTTGCATGATTTATCTCGGTGTGGTCACTTGTATTACATCCTTGTTGTGTTTCCTCTACGAATTGTGAATCCTTCTTATATAGTAGTCAACAAGCTGTTGACTCTAACATTATCTTACTAGATGTCTCTTGGTGGGTGCAAAAATAAAAAAAAAAAAAAAAAAAAAATGTGTTTGGGAAACGGCTACTCCACTCATGGTATGAAGTCATTTCAATGTGATCAAAATGACTTCAAGAGAAAGTTTGAATCAAATTGATAAGATCATTCGAAAGAGGGCTATCCATGTGATTAAGAAGAGTGAAAGCTACCCATAAAATATTTTTCCACGAAAAAATTGTATGTGGAAGCATTCTAGAGGCCAAGCAAGACAAGATTACGATTCATTGACTTTCTTAGAGGAAATGCGTACCTTGATGTAATCACATACTATGCCACACACATCTTGAGATTTATCCTTCACATTTGTGCAAAGTATGCATAATTAGTTTGTAGATATTTTTCGTCTTCCTGGCCCTTGGTGAAAATCTCAATCAAATGCTTTTCTATCTCAAATTAATTTGTGTTAAATTAATTTTATGCTCAACGAAATTACCTAAAATTTTTTAATGTCCACATATTTAGGGGGAGTATAAAGTACGTGATTTTTTTAATCTATGGTATTTACTCTATCTAAATCTTTGATTTTTATCCTTATCTTCTATCTTTATCATCTTAATCTCCAAAGTAGTGAAGAAGTCTCAAATAATGCCATGTATTCTAACCGGCCAAAAGGGAATTAGAGCAGTTCAGTTCAATTTCAACTAAAACTCAATTAAGTACCCTAAGTCTACTAGGAGTTAATGATGTGCTATCACATCAAATAAATACCCTCTCTCCCTTCTTAATAAACCCTCACCGGCATTAAGAAAACAAAACCCTTAGAAATTCCTTTTCATTCGCCCTGTTTGTCTCTCTGATCATGGCATCCCCGTCGAAGCCCCCTTCTCCTACTACCGACCGCTCGCCGCCTCCATCTCAGGTGGCTCCAACCGATACCTCGGTAGAGCGTTCGTCGACACCGAAGCTTCACGCTGTGTCAATGTCGCTTCCCGGTGCTCAAGACAATGCCATAGATGCGACAATCCGAGGATTTGAAGTCGATAGGTGCAATGGTTGGGCTAGCTCGTGGCCACTAGCGGTCCTTGCGACGAAAGGCTTTTCTCCCAACATGGGGGAATATACTCCTAAGGTACGCCACTAACGTGGCCGAACTGATTTTATTGAAGATGATGATGAGGAGTTTGATCCTTACATTGATCTCGAAAAGAAAGAGAGGAAAAGCAAAATCTAGTGGAGTGCAGAAGCTCGTCGGGTAAGCCTATGTCTCGAGAAGAGAAAGTATGAGTGTGGGTTAACGGTTTATTCAAGTGATTCTGCTGAAGAGGACTACGATGAAGAAGATGTGGAAGCATACCAAGTGGTGTCAAGAAGGTCTCAATGCGTAGAGGTTGAGGAGTTGAAAGAAGGCGAGGATATTATTGAGTACATTAATCGGGATTTGGGAGATGCCTTCCCAATTGTGACGCTTTGAGGATCTTCAAGCTAGAAGGATGGCCTTATCTCAATTGTCCCACGATCGTGATGCCCCGGATGTTCTTGCATCTCAAATCCCATCTCCTCATGCTAACTCCCCTCAAGCTAGATCTTCTCCAGGAAATTGGTACTCGGGAGTTCATTGCAGAGCAGATGAAATTGAAGAAGGTGCGAGGATGAACATATTCCCTTGCAAGCTCTTTTGGATTTGCGAAAGGGAAGGGCAAAATGAGGCAAGCAAAGGTCGAAATTTGCTAGTTCTATATCTGCACAAGCGTCGACATTGGTTCGGACGATGATGAAGCCGAGGATGATACCTTTAAGCTTGGGAGAGATGAGCTAGAAACGAGAGAAAAGGGATCTTTGCTGTGATGTAATCACATCTAGACCCTCACCTAGAAGGAGCTTGAGACTTTACGGTCCCTCAGGTGATATGCCTAAGCGAGGCATACCCCCGAGTCCTAAGTCCACTCCAAGGAAGGTAAGCTCCCTCTCACTGAAAAATTTATGTCTAAGTACGTGAAAGAGAGGTTTGAGTTCTTTAGGAAAAAGGGTTTCTTGGTGGAAAGGGTTATTGACCATACCTTTGAGGATGTTGGTATGAAACGGTATTTAGAGGAAAAAGGCACTGCTCTTTTACGTGTCTTACCCAAACAACTATTATCCTTCACTTGTAAGTGAGTTTTATGCGGGTTTAGTTCGGGCTATTCAAGACCACTAGAGATGTTGGGTTTGAAAAGGTCAAAGTTCATGGCACTCTCATTAATTTTTCTCCTGCCTTGATTAACATATTTCTTCATGCTCCCAGTCCTCACATCCTTCCTCCTATGGCTCATAAGGATGAAATTGCCAATACCATAACAAATGGCCTTGATCCTTCGTGGCACTCTCGGTTCAAGTGCCTGATGCTTACTTCGTTGTGTAGCTTTTTGTTTAAAATTTCTACTTTTAATTGGAAGCCCTCCTCAAATAAAAACATTGTCATTTGTGTCACATGTTTGATTTGATTCATAGGATATTCGCTGGTCAAGTTTTTAATCTTGGTGAAGTGATATTTGGGAGTATAGTACGGTTCGCGAGAGAAGGAGTTGCCATCGATCTTCCTTTTCCTTGTTTAATAAGCTGAGTGCATGTGTGAGGCGAGGGTTGAAATATTACGTTACGATCGTATTTGTGAAAAGATTGAACCATTTGGCATTCAACTGTGTTAGAGTGCACTAGACGCCTTTGTCGACTTGCACTGTGGCTTTTCACGATGACCCGAGTTATCGATGCACAAGATGGTGATGAAGATGAGCACGGCGATGCTAGTGAAGATGAGCCTACATCTCCACTCTCACAAGATGATCAAGTTGAATGGTGGTGATGAAATTAAGTTTTGGAGAAAACAATGCTTCTCTATAGGGTGCAATTCAAGGAAATGGCCACGAGAAGGAACAAGATGCTAGCTTATCGTGAACGTCTTTACGGTCAAAAGGGAGCAAGCTCAAGCAATATTTACGAGAGATATAAGTTACGATTTCGGTGGGAACTTCTAGCAAAAACACAAGCAGAAGTAGAAGGAAGGCAAGGGCAAATTTGGGATCGTGGCGTCAATGATGATTGAAGCTTTTTACTTTTATCGTATGGTTAGGTTTTAAAAACAGTTTTTAATTTCTTGCTTCTTAGGAACAATGGTATTTTGCTTTGCTTGGTTTAGTTTGTTTTGGACACACTTTGGACATGGTGCTTTATGTTTTTTTTGCTAGTATTTAGGGGGAGCATTCGAGCTCTCCATTTCGTATCTTGGGTTTACGAATTTTTACCTTATTTAATTATGGTGTATATATTTTGTGCTTGAGATTTATTTTTGAACAGAAAGCAACAAAACAGGGGGAGATTGAAAGTGTGGTAGCATCACACTTAGCCAAGTCAAAAGGTTGACTTAATTATGTTTTGTTACTTTCTTTTATATTTTAATTATGTAAATATTTTTATTTATGTTTACTAACCTATTAACCGAAAATCTACTTGTGTTTTAGTATTGTTTGGTTGTTTTATAGGACTCTCAAGGATAAGGATTAGAGATAGAGGAGATTGAGGATCAAGCTCTTCTTCAATGATTATCCTTACCCATTGACCGTGTTCTACTTGGCTATAAATACAAGACCCAAAGTCAGTTCATATACGGGGAAATATACACTCTGAAAGGCTGAAGAAATATAGACTTGAGAGGAGTGTTTTTGTGAGAGAGTTCTCTTTGATTATTTTGTTATTCTCTTATTGTAATCGTTTTCAACATTGTTTTTAATAAGAGAAGTTTATTGTCTCTGACATATTCTTTGTAGATAAGTGTTAATTCGTTGTCCATTTCTTTTCTGTTTTAATATTCCGCTGCATTTCACTGTTGTGCTAGTGCTGGTGCGATAGCATCAGGACTCACATCAGTCCTCTGTGCACTTCCTAGCCGCTCCATTTCTTTCATA
>JAFEMH010005555.1:60000-158858 GCA_022495995.1 Adenophora triphylla var. japonica
GGGTTTTTGAGATAATAATGGAGAAATGGAGGAAGAGAGAAATAAAAAAAAAATGCTTTTTGTGTTTGTTTGGGTGAATTTGGATAATTGGATTTAATCAAATGAATGGTTGTGATCATAGGTCGAGCAACGAACTTTAAATTGAACTAGAAATCGAGTAAGGAAAATCAAATCAAGCACGAAAAGGAAATCGCCAATTGCAATCGATAGAGCAACGAGTGAAAAAAATGAAAATTAGGTTAACAACATAGATATAAAGGCTTATATAGGAGGGTAGAATTGTAATTTTCAAATATAGAAAAAACGCACATCAAATTATGTTAAAAAGCTCCCAAGGGACTGAGGGGTTTATTTGAAATTTTTATTTGGATAAACTTCTCGGTTGGGATATAGAATATCCAATGTCCTTATGTGTCTTTTTGATTTGGTAGGGAGCACCGGCAGATCTACTCTTTAGGTTGGGGGGTCAACTGACCCTGACTTTTTTGATAATTCTTTTATAGCCCTTAAACTTTCTTGAGTATTTCTATGTGACCCTCCTCAAAATTTGAAATTGACCCCCCTCAAAATTTGTAATTTACCCCTCAAAATTTTAGATTCCTATTTTATGGATTGTAAAATTTATTAGTCTCCTAAAGGTTAAATGATTGTCAAATTTTCAAAAAAAGTTTGCTCTATATAAATATCTAAATTTATGTTATTTCTAAATTATTTTTAATTTTTACCGTTTAATACTCTAATGTATACTTGTGAAATATTAATCAATAAGAAGAATCATAAGGATATTTATTCATATTTCAAAACTAATTTTCTTAAAAGTCAATTTTATAAGAATGTATTATAAAATAAAAATGAAAATTTAAGAAACAAATAAAGTATATTTTATCCACTAAAATTTTGAAATATGTCTATATTTTGGGTGAGTTTGATAAATTGTTAACTTTGTATTCTCCAATTTGATTTTATGTTTTTTTTAGCATACACCATCTGTTCTGTGAATATAGATCCACTTTTTTAGCAATTATTTTGATTGAACTTTGACAAAAAATTTAGAAAATATAAATTTTCTAAATGAAATTAATTATAAATTTGTTCTTGATACAATATTAAGTTAAATGATAATAATTTTAAATGGAAAAATAGAGTGTGAGATTATTTGGCTTCTTAAATTCTTCAAACGTCATTATGCAATAGAGCGTGAGATTTTTTGGCTTATTGATCTTTTCATGATCTATTTATGTAGAAATTTTATTACGATGTCAATATATGACTAAAAAAAATAGGTTATAATTATCATGCTAAATTTTGTACAATATATTTTTTGTAGTATGATTTTTGTTTTTTTTATTTTGATGTATTAAATTTGACCCCCCTCACAAAAAATCCTAGATCCGTCACCGGCACCGGCAGGGAGCACTTATGAAATGTTTCTCAAAAGAACTTCCTTAAGTTTAGATTTTTGCAAACTAAAAAGGGGTTATGATGATGCCAAAATCGTCATATCAGTCCAAATTCAAGCGATCGGATGCTCCGGAGATTGTTAGGCCTGAAAATAAGAGAAAACACGTAAACTAAGTCGGGGCGAGTCCGGCAAAAGGTCCTCCGGTGTGAGAGTAAGTTCACGGTTGGTATATGAGAAACTAAATTGACAGAGTTTCTGTATGTAAAAAGTAACGTACCCAATATTGTGCTATATGACTTGTATTTATAGGGATGGATTGATAGAATCCATGTTGAATTGAACTTGTAAAGAGATAAGATATAATACTTAGAGGATTATATCTGTTAAGGAGTCATTGTTTGACTTGAATCGGTACAGTTGGTTACAATCCTGATTGGATAATAACTGTTGAATCCTTGTTTGAATTAGAATGTTCAATCTGCTAGCCGGAAAGCCGAGGAGCATAAATATTTTATCTCGGCATTTGTGTGTAAGTTGAGATGCATGATTTAGCTTCCTCGTCCATTGATGATCTGACGGCATATAAATATGCCGAGATACAGGATTTTGTCTCCTCGTCATAAGGAGTTATGCCGAGGTAATAACTTTCCTCTCCTCGTCGTTTGTAATATCTCGGAGCATGATGAGTCAAGGAAATAGTATGGAGAGCCCATTGATAATTGTTGAGGCCGAGGAGGAACACCTCGGACAAGCCCATGTTCGTATCTCGGTTTATACTGTTCAGTGGTCCCCGACTTTCTAGCTCGGCCAAGGACGAGGAGAAAGTCATCTCGTCCTCGGTTATAGAATAGGAACAGGCTTGCCACGTGTCCTTGGCGTCGCTTTATATATCTGACGGTTAATATCATGATGATTACGTGGGGGCCCCCCAGTCCTGTCATGCCTCAGAAGTAGTTACCAGCATTTAATGTTGGGGGCGTACTACCCGGATTCCCACTTTGCCCATGGGTTTGACCCGAGTTTGGTGAGTATAAAATCAAAACCCCTTCTCATTTTAATCTTTTCCGTACATGTGCAATTTGAAGTATTGAGAGAGTATTAGCAAGGTTTAAGCGATAAACCCCACCGGCGATCTTGGTTTTCCAGAGCCCAGTTTCCGGCGAGCTTGAGTTCTCCGGTGAAGCTGCTTCAGTGTCCAATTCCGACCGTACTTCAACCAACAGGTATGCATTTTCTTCCTTTTTATACGTTTTTTGTCAATGATTCTGCCATTTCTAGGGTTTTATAAAGGAATTTGATGTCCAAACTGCCATTGTTGAGTGTTGAAACTTTTTGAAGTTCTTGACTTTCTTTAAATCTTGCATCAATTTCTTTGTACTTTGTCTGAATTCTTTTGAATGTTATGTAAATTCCCCCATTGATCTTTGATTCCCCTTAGAAATGGCTCGTTCTTGGGACCATTCCCCCCGATTCCGTTATGGGTATCACACCGGCAATCTGAGGGTTTACCGGAGAGAGAGAGGACCCTGGTTGATGCTGACCCTGGATGACATAGGAAAGATGTTGAGAAGTTATAGCCGTACCCGGATGTTCCTTCAATACCCAGATAACACAAGGATAGATAGTATTGTGTCGGATTCCCCCAATATTATTGTGTTTGAGGATAGGGCAGAGATGATGGAGCACATCAAAATGTTCTACCCGTCTTCGGATCGTATAGTTCGTGAGCGTCTGAGTGGTAAGGCTCCCTCCTCGGCCTATCTATAATGATGAGGGGGGATATCCCTCTTCCCCGTCCTAAGATCAATCATGGACGAGGTCACTAATTTATGCTCCTCGTCTTTTTGCAGATATGACGGGAAGAGGGGGAGAGACCTCCTCGTCAACAAAGATAGTTGATGCCTTCAATGAAGGAGCTCATGCTGAAGGCATGAGGGGCCAAGGAAGAGGAGGCCGAGGTGGAGGGAAAGGACGAGAGAGGCCTCCAAAGGCCGGGGATCCCATGTTGGAGAAGCTGTATTCCAAGTACGGGGTAGATAAAGCTGAGTATAAGTTAACTTATATCGGCAAACCCATTTTTAAGACCGACAAGGAAGAGAAGAGCTTCTATTATAATGACAACCACGTCCATTTCTACTTCAAGCAATTTCAGCAAGGTCTTCGTCTCCCATCGGATCCTTTCATCAATGAATTTATGGATGACGTGAGGGCTGTGCCGGCCATGTTGGGAGCTAATGGTACCCGGGTCCTCGTTAGTTTTATAGTACTTTGTCGAAGTCTAGGTTACGAGCCCACCATGGGAGCTTTCCATCATTTCTACCAGGTCATCTACGTAAAGGATAGTTGGCTCCTCGTCATACGGAGTGCCCCCAAGACACCAAAACTTCTTCTCCCAATGTCTAGCAAGGTTGGTGGTTGGGATAACCATGTCATAAGGGTAGAGAGCCGGCAAGGCTGGGAATTCCAATCTCCCTTCGATACTCCAACTTCATCAGGTCCAGTACAGAAGTATGGATGGACCCAACACTACAAGAAAAAGAACTATTTACGGCGGTTAAAATCCACCGTATATAAAACGCGCCCCGCCGTAAATAGTATATACGGCGGACTTTCCGCCGTAAATAGTCCAACGTATAAAGCCTCGCCGTAAATACTATATACGGCGGTATAACCGTCGTAAATACTATATACGGCGAAAATACCACCGCCGTATATAAATGTAATACAATACGTATTTTAAGGCGTATTTGAGTAATCTTTATACGGCGGTAGGTGTAACCGCCGTAAATAAGAGACGAGTCATCCGCTCCGTAACGAGTCGTCCCAATTGCACCCCCCACTGGTTCCCTCGTCCCCCCTTTGTAGATGAGTCGTCCATGGCCATTTTATACGGCGGATTTAGTCACCGCCGTAAATAACTTGATAGAGACGACTCGTCCCACATGGCACGAGTCGTCCTATTTGCACCCCCTACTGGTTCCCTCGTCCCCCTTTTTGGGCACGAGTCGTCTAGGGCTTATTTACGGCGGATGAAGGGTTCCGCCGTAAATAAGCCTATTTTTTTTCCCAGGCCTGTATAATTCACTTTCCCCAAAAATACGTTCACAAAAACCAAATTCAACCTGTACACACACAAATGCAACCTATATATAACCAAAAATACACAAATGCTATCAATGTTTACAATCTACATATTAACACAAAATTAATGTTGAATGTATCCAAACATAATAACCATTATACAAATAACGTTTGTCGTTTCCAAACATAATAACCATTAATGTTGAATGTATCACAAAAACCAAATTCACCACCTATTGATTACCGTCTTTTCCACGTTCCATCAAACAACGTTTCAAATCATCAATTTGTTGTTGTAACTGTTGTTGTAACTGTTGTCGTTGCTCCTCATTTTGTCGGCGTTCCTCCCGGTTGCCTTTCAAAATCTGCTCGACGGATGCCACCGCCTCCAATACTGCTGTCCGAGTAGTTGGGATTTACCAAACACCTTAGTTTTGTTAACACCGCCTCCCATACATCGCACTCTCCCGTGGTCATCACTGCCCATCATACCAACAAAAATCTTTTCACGTGCCGTGGGAGAGTTTTGTTGCTCCTCCTGCGCCTCATCAATTGCATCATTAAGCGTTTGTCGTAACAAAAACAACATGTTCAATATAAATGTTTTAACTTTAATTAATATTATGAAAATGAAGTTAGAAATGAAAAAGTATTTTATAGAATAACAAAACCGAAAACAGAAAAGGTTGAAACTTTAACTTACAATCATTTGAGTGGTTTCTTGATCTGAGTGTTTTGCCCGTGCGCGTAGCTATGAACAAGCTTACGCGATCAGTTGGTAAACCCTTGTCGTCTCTCTACAATTTATAATAGAATCATTTGACCAAAAAAATATATTTATATACGATACAAAAAGAAACATTAATTGACAACTGAGAACTAAATTGAACGATGACAAACCTCTTTTATGAGTTTGGGATGGGACGTTTTTCCGGTCCGGTTCAGGCATGCTTGCTTTTCTCGATTCAATTTATTTGTTTCTGATATTTCCTGGAAAAAAAAATAATATTAGTATTAATTTGACTACTTATATAAGACATTCATGATAATAGATTGAGATTAATTTGAAATATACCTGAGCCTTGTCCGTACCCCACATCGCAACAAGTGCGGCCCGTTGATCGATCCGCAACGCACCCACGGGGTGGGTTAGCCAATGCGTCTTGGTCGGATTCATACATCTTATAATGAGATTTCAACTGAGTAATATTCATAATTGAGTCATATAACTGATATAATATTCATAACAAAGTCATAACTGAGTAATATTCATAACTGAGTAATACTTATTATATGCTTGTCTCACCTGGTATTTTCAGTCACGCCACGCTTTACTGAGAGAAAGATTCATAACCGGGTAATACTCCGGAGGCGCATTTGTATTATCCTATATACACAATTCAACAAAGAAAAAAAATAATTGTTAGAGAATCATAAGACTTTTGACTACGTACTAGAGATTTATGTAAGAAATATGGATTACAACTTACCAAAATGTCATTCCATACGACATTTATGCACTCATGGTCCATCTGAGGCCACTCTCTAGTTAATGGGAAATGTTCCCCATTTTTAGCAAAAATTCCTATCCGAGTAGCTAGTTTTGCCATTTCCCCACCAACTGGTTGACCATATTGATTCCATATTATATCCAATTTCTCTTTACCCCATTTGCTGGTTGGTTTTGCCAGCCCTCTTCCTTTAGGGTTCGAGCCCGGACCTGTTAATAATTTTTTCTTTGGCGGCATATCTATCATATGACAATTCAATTATAGCACAAAAATTGGATAAATCAAGTAAAGGACCAAAAAAAACAGTCTTATAATATATGTATAAGACCTATAAATTTATTATAGGTCTTATGTATCTTATATAAGACCTATAAACAGCAACAACAACACTCAATATTGTTCTGGACACAAGTTCATATTTGCATTTTATTTAGATTCTTTAAATTCAAAAATACTAACTAAACAGGAGTATATCTTATCCCCTTAATGACTTCTCAACACAATTATTTAAATGAAATGGTAGAAGTAGGTAGAATAATTGTACAAAATGAGACAAAGATAAAAAAGAAAGAAATACAATATTTACTCTTATCTCATAAATATACACAAGTCAGAAACTTCAAGGGAAGAAGTTCATATTTGCATTTTATTTTTTCAATTTCTCAATTATTTTTTTGTCCAATTTATCCTCTACCTGATCTTTACACAAACCATACTCTCCCTAACATCGATACACACACAAACACCCATTCAACCTTTTTTAACATTTTACACTCACACATACACACACACACACACCCCAAACCTCTTTACACACACATCCAAGACACACAAACACACACCAAAGACATACCAAGACACCTCGCACACTCGGACACACACCAAGACACACATACAGCAGCGCACACTACGATAATAACAACCAAAGAACAATAACAATGTACCATGTATCGATCCTCCACGGTGTCCGAATAAAAATTGTTGAACAAGTTAAATGTAAACAGAATTTTACTCTAAAATAAATGTATATTTCCAAATAAAGTTCAAAGATGAATATCTTTGTTTCAAATTCACTCGGTTATCATTCACCTTCTCTGTTTGTTATCATGTTCCCATGTGCACTTCCAAGACTATATTGTGAATACCAAGGGTATGTCTATATGTACTACTAATACTGCCTACCGTTGATAACCCACCACGTTATTGACGAAGGCCAACCTCCATATATGATGCATATAAATAAATGGATAATGTAGAGAGTTACAGAGAAGTCTAGGCACTTCTTAGCTCTCTCAATCAAATAAAGCAAGAAACCAGCGCTGTACATAACGAGATATGTTTGACGAGTAGCCATCAGGGACTTTGACTCCCTTTAGAACTTTCAAGAATGTGTCTTTATGCTTCTTACTCATTGTGAACTGAGCCGGAGGCATAATTTCTTTGCCAGATGGAAGCTTTTGTAGATGCAATGGTTTCCGAATGTTCATCTCTTTTAGGTCTTTTTTTGCTTTATCATTATCTTTTGATTTCCCCGCAGTACCTAACAGAGTATGTAGTACATTATCACACACATTTTTTTCAATGTGCATAACATCAAGATTATGACGAACATGATTATTTGCCCAATATGGCAACTCAAAGAAGATACTCCTCTTTTTCCAATTGTGACACAACTTAGGAACCTTTCTTTTCTCCAACTTGGCTTGTTGTTTCTCACCCTCTTCTCTTTTCCTCTTTTTAATAACATCTTCAATTTTATACTCTGTTTTCATATTTTCAACTTGTTTAAGCAATTTTGTTCCAAACAATAACTTGGGCTTATCTCTCACTTCATGAGTACCATCAAAAGAGCCTTTATCCTTACGAAAAGCATGACTCCTAGGCAAGAAGCGTCGATGACCAATATAACAATACTTGCCACCATGATCCAACCATCGTGCTTGAGGTCTCACATTACAACAAGGGCAAGCATATTCACCTTTAGTGCTCCATCCAGACAACATTGCATATGCAGGAAAGTCATTTATTGTCCATAATAGTGAAGCTCGTAAAGTAAACAACTCGTTCCTTGATGCATCATAAGTTGATATACCATCTTCCCACAATTCCTTCAACTCATCAATTAACGGTTGGAGATACACATCTATCTTGTTGCCCGGCCCTTTTGGGCCTTGAGTAAGCATCGACAAGAAGAAATATGGTTGTTTCATGCATAACCAAGGTGGAAGATTGTATGGCATAAGCACAACCGGCCAAGTACTGTGAGATATAGTCATTGTTCTGAAAGGATTAAATCCGTCAGATGCTAATCCTAATCTAACATTCTGAATTTCACTTGAAAATAATGGATAACGTTCATCGAATTCCTTCCACGCACGAGAGTCTCGCAGATGCCTCAAAGACACCATCGTCTATTCTTTTCTCGGCATGCCATCTCATGAGTGTCGCGGTCTTAGATTACCAATACAACCTTTGCAACCTTGGCTTTAAGGGAAAATACCATACTTTCTTCATCGCTACCTGCTTGGGAAGTTTATTCTTGCCACTTGTTTCCGCACCTTCACCGCTACCCCCTTCTTCTTGTTGCTTATATCTAGAGGCTCCACAAATTTCACATTTAGTAAGTTTTTCAGTTTCATTTCGAAACAATATACAATGATTAATGCACGCGTCCCACGTTTTATAACTAAAACCCAAATCCGCAGTCATCTTGTACGCCTCACGATAGGAACTTGGCACTTTCGCTGACTGAGGCAATGCCCTAATGAAAATTTTTAATAAAGAAGTAAATCCCTTATCGGCCACTCGATAGTTAGCCTTCCAGTGCATAAGTTCTACAATAAATGAGAGTACTGTAAACTTATCACACCCTTCCCACAAGGCTTGATCAGCATCTCTCAAAAGTCTAAGAAACTTTGCGGTGGATGCATCCGATTGTACGATTTCTTCAATTCCCGGCCGGTTACTATCCAAAGATACCCATCCCTTCATGTACCCTTCGCCTCATACAATCTTGCACACCCAATTCAATTTCAATGCCATCTTCAGTTGTCCTATCATTATTATCATTCTTACGCGCCGAAATGTACTCTTCCCCGTGCCTAATCCAATTCTTGTAATCTTTTTGAAATCCCACTTCAATACAATGTGATCTCACGGTTGCACGGTCTTTTTGGTAACGATTTGCGCATTTTTTACAAGGACAATATATTTCTTTAACACCAACAGACTTTTTTGAGAATGCAAAATCGAGAAAGTTGTCAACCCCAGATATATACTCATTTGAAATTCGATTATCCAAATCAATCCAACTTTTGTCCATATATGACTTGACTTGATATTTTTAACGTTAAAATACAACATATATATAAGACCGAGAGACACAAATTTTAGAATAAAAATATACTCATAAACAAACATAGTCTAAATATGTACAACTTTTGTCCAAATATAGATAATACACATTGTTGGAGCCTAGCCTATTAGTCGAACTTGGGCCCATGATATAGTATAACCTTATGACAACATTCATTCGTTCTCTCTCACAAGCCCCCCCCCCCCTAATTGAGAAGCTAATTTAAAGAACTAGGTTGATGTGCAAAACAACATCTAGATTGCTAAAAAGTTTATGTGCTTTATCAAGTTAGGGCGTGTGCGTGGACAGACTAAACATGAAAAGAGCTATACCGTTAACTGTCCCCTAAACAGAGCAATGATAATATTATTTAGATTTACATTACAAAATACTATAAACCAAAACAATGTAGAATCAGCATTCAACTTTTTGAGACTTTTTGACCATTAATTTTCTACTCATTAGCTTGGTCTCCTTTTTACTCTATCAATTGGGTCCTGGGGTTTGTGGTATCTATCCTTAGTTCGACTAGATTTTAAATCAGAATGCAGTTTATGCCAAAAGTTCACTGGCACAAGTAAAATACTGCTGCATGAAAAAAAAGGAAAGAAATAAGATAAAAGCGTTGATGGTATTAATTGAAGCCACACCTTACTGTTGTTTCAAGTGAGAACTCTCAGCTTGAGACATTGCCACTTGAAGTCTGGGCTTTCGTTTTCTTGGCTTTGACAACATTAAATAATGGCCAATATCAATTATTTGCTTGAGCTATGTGTACCACTCGCTGGGTGTTTAAAGCCTATTAGTTAGGAGTGACCCTCTCAGCTTGAGATATGGAGGTCTTTTCTAGACTACGTTTCCATTACCTATCATTCGTTTTTTTGTATAAAAATAAAGATATTAAATAACTTGGTATTGGAAATAATAACTGGACATACAGAAGGAGGCAAGTAGCTCAAGAATGGATTGCAAGAAAGACAAATGCTTACAGTTGAGAAAAATAACAGATAATAACATATGCAATGTATCTTGCACAACTGCTTATTATAAAATATTTTCAATAGTTTACCAACAAAAAATAAAAAAAAAATAAAAAATTGGTCAAAATAGTAACACTACAATTAGATACATTGATTCTCAACAAATAATTAGTCGACGACAATGCAGTTTTGGTTAAACAGATCTATAGCTCACTACGTGTAATTACTGGTACTAACTATTTACAGTACAACAGTAGACAAATCATGTATAGGCTTTTACAACAAAAAAAAAACTAAATTTCAGATATTATGGTACCTCGAGAGTTGGCTAACAAGCAAGCAAGAAGATCAAGGTGCCGGTGTATTGTTGGATCCGGATCTGTGCAGTTCAATTGTACAGAAATCCAAACTATTTAAATCCAAACTGTCTAAATCTAAACCGTTACACCAAGAACAACAAAAATCAAAAATTAAAAGTAAATACGTATACCTACCTGCTGATTGGGTCACCGGCGGTCAGAAAATCGTGCCCTAGAATGGAGGAGAGAAAGAGAGACAGAGCCTTCAGATTATCACAGACCGAATAGGGAAATTTGGTTTCCCGGTATTTAATAACATTTACGGCGGACTCGTATCAACCGCCGAGAATAAGTACCTATTTACGGCGGACGCGTATCAACCGCCAATAATAATTACCTATATAAGGCGATTACTGATATACCGCCGTATATAACTTCGATCTCGTATACGTACATGCCAAATGTACGTACATTACTTATTTACGTCGGCAGCGTCCGCCGTATATATTAGTTATATACGGCGGTATGCACAACCGTCGTATATATATTAGTTATATACGGCGGTATGCACAACCGCCGTATATATTAGTTATATACGGCGGACGCGTGTCCACCGCCGTATGTGAGCGCCGTAAAAAGCCTCCTTTCTTGTTGTGCAAGACCTGATCAAGAGGCTTGAGGAGTTTGCCGAGGTGGGGCTCCTCGGCTGGTCGACCTTAGAGGCCTCCGATCATTATTACGTCCAGGCAGAGCTGATGCCGGGGCCGAAGGATGGGGCCGTTCCCCTCGTCACTGTTAGGAGGGGGAGGCATTTTAATGATTGGAGAACGCACCCCGGCCTCGTTTTCCACGAGGATTGTCCGAGGTGCAAGGTCCCTCCACTTGACCAATGCCTCAAGGAAGATAACGTGGCTGGATGTAAAGGTTTACCCTTTGAAACTTGTATTTTGTGTTTTTTATTGGCTCTTATTTTGCTCGTATGTAACCATTTCTTCTTCGTCTTCACAGATTTAACCCCCGAGCAAGAAGCAGAACTAACCATGAAGAAGTTAAATTCCATGGAGCTGATCAAGCAGAAAAGATGTCTGTCTAAGACCTTGGCTTTAAAGGAGAGGAAGGAGGATGCCAACAGTCGCAACCTCCTTTTAAATGCTCAGGGTGATCATTCCCTTCCCCTCAGAGTGCACGAGGAGGTGGGAACCGAGGAGGGGAACTCCGAGGAACACGTTACTTCAACTGTTGAGGGGCATCGCCTCCATGTTGATGCTGAGGAGGTGGAGGTTCAGGGGACCGAGGAGATCGACCTCGTCTAAAGACGCTCCGGCTCTAAGAGGTCCCCCAGTTGCTAGCACCGAGGAGCCTGCAGCTAAGCGTGCTGCCGGGGAGCCTTCCAACCCCGAAGCTCCTCCTCCCCTCACCATACAAAGTGTCAAGACCCAGGAAGAGTCCGAGGAGCTTGCTCGGCGCCTGGCGGCAAACGTCCCCCGTCTGAAGGGCCTTCCTTTGCAAGCCAGGAAGGGCCCCCTGTTGAGGTTGGGCCGAGCTCCCGTCCAAAGGGCCATGGACGAGGATGCTTATGATGCATTGGTGAAAGAGAGGCCGAGTAGGGAGAACTTGCTCTGCCGTAAGGGACTTATGTTGGCTGAGGTAGCTATCTCGTATGTTTAGTCTTTTTGATTTCATTTGTACTTGATTAAGTCTTAACGTAAGTTTATCTTGTAGGCTGCCAGCATCACGGCGTATGAAAATGTCTTGGCCAAGGCTCAGGACAAGCAAGTGCACGACGCCAAGGCTGCTCAAAAGAAAAGTGAGACCGAGAAGGCTGCCCTGGTTGATTTGCTGAAAGCCAAGGAAGCTGAGCTGGAAGCGGCCAAGGCCAAGGTAGAGGCCAAGGTGCTGAGGGCCGGTGACGAGAGAGCTAAGGCCGAGGAGCTCCATGTGAAGGCCGAGGAACATCTCCGGCAGAAGGAAGCCGAGCTGACTGAGGCAAGGAAGGCCAAGGCCGAGGTCCAAGTGAGGGCCGAGGAAGCTGAGGCCAAATGCCGGGGTTACGAAGCCACCTTTCCTTCCAGGGAGGAGGCGGCTGTGACCTGTTTCAAGGAGAGCCAAGCTTTCCAAGACGCGGTGGATGAGAAGACGACCACCATGTTTGAGGATGGCTATCGCCATCTTGCTCGCCGTCTCCTGGCTGATCCCACCACTGGCTTGGACATCAACAAGATTGCTCTGCTGATTAGCCAGAATCAGTATGACGAGGAGGCTAGGGCTCTTCACCACCTGGTTCCATTTTCTGAATATAACTTGGAAATCATGGCTGGGGAAGATGCCCAAGCAGGCCGAGATGCTTGGGTGCCAGCATCTGTTGACCCCGACAACCTCAAAGCCTTGGTGGAGGCGATTCAAGACGAGGGAGAGGCCGAGGACATGGAGGTCGAGGTTGGGGGAGGAGAGGCCGAGAAGACCAATGCTGGAGCCGAATAGACTATCCCTCCTCCTCCTGGTGCCACCACGGAAGATTGGCTAGACAAGCCCTTTGATGATGCCTAATAGACTTAGGATTTTTCTTTCTCCTTTTTGCTGTAATAGCTTGGTAGGGCTTTGTAACTTCTTTTTTTAATATTAATGAAAAGATCATTTTGTTTCAATTCATGTTTGCGTTTTAATGAATCGTTTTGAATGCTTGCTTGTATGTTATGTATAGGCACAAGACTTGTGAAGGGGGAGAGTCGAGGAGAGTCCCTCATCCCCAGTTATAAAGTAAGTTGTTAGGCCGAGGTGAGTTCCTTCGGCTTTGACTGTACTTTAAGTCCTATAAGTCGAGGAGGGGCTCCTCGGCTTTGACTGTTAGGTGATTTCTTCTTTTTCGTCTCCTTATGCCGAGGAAGATGACTCGTGCACAGGTTTCAGACGTGATGCCTTTTAGTCGTAGTGAAAATGTGTTTCCTTGCCTTGACGTGAGGCGAGTCAATGGGCCGAGGAGAGGTCCTCGGTCTTGACTGTTTGAACCTTGTAATCCTTGAATCAAGGCGGACCCTTGTCAGGATGTAAGGTAAGCCAATAAGTTGAGGGAAGGTCCTCGTGTTGGCTGTTAGGAACTTAGTCATTGAGTCAAGGCGGACCCTTGTCAAGACGTAAGACATGTTTTGAAGAGTCGGGGATAATATCCTCGTCTTCTGGTGCTTGTGTCAGGAGTTGATGGTTGCCTTGCAGGTTGGAAGAAGTTGCTTTTCATAAACTGAAACGTGATTACATCGAACTGCAATCCTATCAAACTGAAAAGTAAAAGACTGAAAATGGGAAACTAATCTATTACAAAAATGAACTAGACTAATGATAGTATTTTCGAAGATTGTCGGAGTGCCACGGATGCTTGAGGTCCTTGCCCTCCTTAGTCTTCAATCTGTAAGTTCCCTCTCAAATTACTTGAGTGATGATATAGGGACCTTTCCAATTCGGGGAGAGCTTGTTTTGTTCTGCCTTCCGACCAGTTGCTTCAATTTTTCTAAGTACCCAATCACCTACTTTGAATACTCTTCTGATGACTCTCTTGTCATGATATGCCTTGGTCCTTTGTTTATAGTTTACCATCCTCATCTGTGTATCTAGTCATTTTTCGTCTACCAGGTCTAGGTCTAGGAGCCTATTAACCTTGTTGACTTGCTCATCGTAATGGGAGTTTCTCACAGTAGGGATGGCCATTTCAGCTGGCGCCATAGCCTCAGAACCGAAGGTTAATGCGAATGGGGTTTCCCCGGTTGGACCTCAGGTGGTTGTGCGAACAGCCCATAAGGCTAGGAAAAGTTCGTCCAACCATCTGCCCTCGCGTCCTTCAAGGTTCTTGGTAAGGGCTGTTAGGACCAGTTTATTGGCAGCTTCTGCTTGACCGTTGCCTTGAGGTCTGCTAACTGATGATTTTGCATGGCGGACTTTGACTCTTCCCAATTATGTCGTAAATGCCGTAGAAAATTAGAGTCCATGATCGGAAACAATTGTGTGGGGGAGGCCAAATCGACACCAGATGTAGTCGTGGACGAAGTTGATTGCGTTCTCTTCCGTTATCTTGGCCAATGCTTTCGCTTCTATCCACTTGGAGAAGTAATCCACAGCTACTATGACGTACTTGCAATTACCTCGGGCGGGAGGGAAGGGACCGATGATGTCGATCCCCCACATGTCAAATGGCCACGTAGGTATTACAAGTGTCTGCTCAACTGCCGGTAGTCTAGGAATGTCGGAGAATCTTTGGCACTTGTCACATTTTCTAACATTGGCGTGCGCGTCCTCCCTCAGGTTTGGCCAATAGTAACCTAGCGATATGATTTTGTCGGCTAAGGTTCTGGCCCCCGGGTGTCCGCCGCAAATGCCTTCATGTACTTCAGCCAAGAGGTTCTCAATTTCCCTGGGATAGACACACCGTAGCAGGGGCTTAGTGAAAGATCTTCGGTAGAGGACTCCGCTCATCACAATGAACCTTGGGGACCTCTTCTTGATAAGTTTAGCTTGCGCCTCGTCTTCCGGGAGTTGGCTCTTCTCGATGTAGTCAATGTAGTCATCGATCCAACATCTCTCCTCTCCATCTAGGAGCACGACTTGTAATCTTTCATACGTAGGTTCCTCAGCATAAACTACGTATGGATTGGTCTTAGACTTAGACACATCCATGGTTGCCAGTTTAGATAGAACGTTTGCGATTTGGTTGTCTTCCCTGCCTATTTGCTTGAGTTCAAAAAATTCCATCTTCTTCGTCATGTCCAGGACAAGGTCTCTATATTTGGCAAGGGTGGGGTCTTGGGTGTTATACTCTCCATTTACTTGTTTGACAACGAGTTGGGAGTCACAGAAAGCTGCCACCTTAGTCACTCCGTAGAAGGAGACCAACTCAATGCCAAATATTAGAGCTTCGTATTCAGCTTGATTGTTAGAGGCAGGGAACTTGAAACGGATGATATCTTGCATGGTGTACTCTCCTTCCGGGCTTGCTAGTACAACTCCAGCTCCGCTTCTTTCCTTTGTAGTCGATCCATCCGTATACAAGATCGAACAGTCGGATGGGAGTTCGATGGGAGACTCTTCTTCCTCCGATGTGTTTTGCTTACGGGAGGTGGGGACATGTTCACCCATGAAGGCAGTCTCAACCATGAAGTCAACCAAAGGCTGTGCCAGGAGGGTCTTCCTTGGTTGGTAAGTGATATCAAACTCAGTAAGAGCGATTGACCAATTCAGGAGACGTCCGGAGCCGTCCAACTTGTGCAGGATCTTCTTCAATGGTTCATTGGTATAAACTGTGATAGGATGTGCAGAAAAATAGGCACGTAGTTTCCTTGAGGCAATAACTAGTGCGTACGCTATTTTTTCCACGTTGAAGTATCTGCTCTCCACGTCAGACAATGCCTTAGAGACATAGTAGACGGGCTTCTGTGATCCTTCTTCATTCCGAACTAGAATAGCTGCGACTGCGTGATCGGTGGCGGCTAGGAATACATACAGCATCTCACCGGTAATCGGACTGCTAAGCAAGGGAGGGAAACCCAAGTACTCCTTCAACCAGATGAATGCTTCAGAGCATTCGGGAGTTCAGGAGAAGCTCTTGGTACCCTTCAGTACCTTGAAGAATGGTAATGATTTTTTGACGGATTTGGCAATGAATCTTCCTAGCGCCGCTATTCTTCCATTTAATCTTTGAACCTCCTTGATGGTGGTAGGTTCCTTCATGTCAATCAGTGCCTTGATTTTATCGGGGTTCACCTCGATTCCCCTTTGCGATACCATGAAGCCCAAGAACTTTCCAGCTGTCACCCCAAATACGCACTTACTAGGGTTTAGCTTCATGTTATTAGCTCGGAGGTTGTTTATCGTCTCTTCCAAGTCAGGGGCGTGACTACCTTCCTTGGTCTTAATGACCATGTCATCGATTTAAGCCTCCATGTTTCGGCCTATTTGTGCGCCAAATACTTGATTCACCATTCGTTGGTACGTGGCACCCGCATTCTTGAGCCCAAAAGGCATCATAACATAACAATAATTTCCCCCAGGTGTTTGGAAGGCCGTCTTCTCGATGTCCTCTTCCGCCATTTTTAGCTGATGATAGCCTGAATAGGCATCTAGGAAGCTGAGTGTTTGGTGTCCAGCAATGGAGTCAACCAATTTGTCAATTTTGGGAAGAGGATAGCTGTCTTTGGGGCAGGCCTTGTTAAGATCAGTGAAGTCTATACACATTCGCCACTTCCCATTTTGCTTTTTCACCATAACTACATTGGCCAACCAAACGGGGTACTTGACTTCACGAATAATTTCGGCGCTCAGTAACTTTTGCACCTCCTCCTTAATAGCTTCCTCCTTGTCCCTTGCAAAATTTCTTCTTTTCTGCGAGATAGTTTTCGCTAATGGATCAACTTCCAAGCGGTGGAGTGCTACTTCCTCATTGATCCCCCTCATGTCTTCGACTCTCCAAGCAAAGACGTCGAGACTATTTTTTAGGAGGGAGATGATCTCTTCCTTCTCTTCTGGAGATAACTGGCCCCCGAGTTTGATTTTTTGTTTCGGATAGTCAGGGCTGATGACTACCTCTTCCAGTTCGTCCACAGGCTCCATTTCAGGACCGTCTCGAAATTCCAGATATTCGATAATGATTTCTCTAACTCTCCTACCTTCATTGTTATTTACGTTGAGGCCCTCTTCCTCCATTAGTTCATCAACGTCAAGCGGATCGACCTTCCTCAAGTCATGGTTGGCCCCCGAGTTCTGGCCGTTGACGAGAATGGGATCTTGCTCAGAGACGGGTGGAACTATGCCCTGGTCAACTGCAATTTCTAGGACCGTAGGCTCTTCATCATAAAGCACCTCGCGGATATAGCTCATTCTAGAGCTAGTTTCGGTAGTTTTTTTTAGATTTAGAGACTTTGATGTTTTCTTCGGGAGTATCTATCTCCACGGTCTTAGATTTCTTCCTGCTTCTGACGACATGTTCCAAGAAGTCTTTGGGGGTCGCCCTCACACATCCAATGCCGGCACGAGTGGGAAATTTAACTCGTTGGTGAGGAAGGAAGGCAACCAGCCCAAGTTTAGCTTGACTTGGAATGCCTATGATAGCATGATAATCACTTGTCAAGTCCATGACTACGAAACTGATAGTAGCCTTGGATCTGAAGGGATGTTCGCCAATTTAAAGTTCTAGCTCCACAGTTCCCTTAGCTCCAACCTTATGGTTGGTGAATCCTTCCAGCCTTCCATGATAAGGTTCCAACATGGTGTCTTTCAAATCCATCTGTTGGAAAGCAGAATAGTACAGAATGTCACGGGAGGCCCCCGTGTCCACAAGTAATCTTTCTGATTCCACATTATCAATCCGACCCTTTATCACCAAGGGTTGTTCACGGGCAGCACGGCTCCCTGCCAATTCGTTGGGAGAAAAACTGATGATCTCTTCCGCCTTATAAATCCAAGCGGGTACGTGGTACACTTTGCTTAGTTCGTGGATCTGGTCCCTCAGTTTTATGGTGGAGGTCACTTCTTCACGGATCACATGTAACTTAGCCCTAGGAGGCCTACGTTCTCCATCCTCACTTTTATCATCATCTTCACTTTCCTCTTCCTTCCGCTTCCGCTTGCCATCCTTTTTCATGACACAGCGGTCTAGCTTTCCCTCGTCAACCCACCGTTGGATCATTTTCTTGAGGGCCCAACAGTTGTCATTGATGTGGCCATTGTCCTTGTGGATATCACAGTATTTGGAGGTGTCATGTGGAAACTTTGGTTTATCGCTCAGCGGACGAGGAGGTGGAAGATTTACAAGCTGCATGATCTCCGAGATGGGTTTGGTAAGAGGAGTTAATACTTCGGGCTTCTCAGTGCTTCTTGTTCTATTCTTCCCTTTGGATCCCTTACCATTCACATTGTCATTAGCGAGTGCCGGTAAAGCCACAGTTCCGCCTTGTCTGATCCCCTTTTCTTGCTTTTATCTTCAGCCATTGCAATGGCGTAAGCCACTTGGTACAATTCAGACTTGGACTTAGGTTCTCGAGCGGAGAGTTCATAGATGAGTGGACCGGATTTCAATCCAGAGTTGAAACAAGCAATGACCTCCCTGTCAGTGAGGCTTTCTTCTACTTGGTCTGCCATTTTGTGAAATCTGTTGTAATAACTAAAGGTGGTTTCCCCCTTCCCTTGCTCGATATTGGCAAGGTCGGTCAATCTCATCTTTCTCCTTCCAGCTGTGGCAAAGTGATTCAAGAACATTCTCCTCATGCCTCTCCAGCTATCGATGCAACCTTTTTTCAGCTCACAGAACCAGGTCAAAGCTGTTCCGGAGAAGGTGCTCGCGAAAGCTTTACAGAGCATGTCATCAGCTATAGTGAGGAGGTCCATGGTTTGTTCGAAACTTTGCACATGGTCCTTCGCGTCAGTGGTTCCGTTGTACTTTCCAAAGTTTGGGACCTTAAAGTGAGGATTTGGTGGTGCAGCAGTTATCCTCAGGGAGAACGGACGAGTTGACCAGTCGAAGTCATCGTCATCAACCTTCTTTCCCATCTCCATGTCATCAAGTCTTTGTTTCGGGAGTTCCCATTGTCTGGTTTCCACTCCCTTATCGTTGCTAGAGTGGGTGCTGTGTTGGGAGCTACGGGTTGATTTATCCTTGGGGTGACCATTCACCCTACTGTGTTCCGCGTCATTTCGGTGACTGTCACGTCGCTTCGATGGTGCCTTATCACGTCTCGGTTCTAACTCTTGGCCACCAAGTATCATTCTGTATGGCTCAGGAGTTCTCGGCCGTACGAATTCACGAGGACGAGTTTGGGGAAAGTCTCTCCGAGGACGAGGAGAATCATGGCGAGGTCGACGAGGTCGAGGTGATCCTGGACGACGAGGTGCCATGACGAGACGAGGAGGGTAAAGCCTTTTGGACAAGCTGAGCCTCGTCCTTAAATCCCTTGAATTCACTTCTTGTTCCTTGGAACTCAACTGGCTTCTCAGGTCGACTACCTGGTCTTTCTTCTTATTGTAAATGCAGGGACGGGGGAATCTCGGAGGGCCTGCTTAGGTGGTACAACAGGATCGAGGGGAGGACCTCGTCGCTCACCCTGCTCCCTTCCACGAGGGTTGCCCATCGACGGCAGCATGAATTCAGCCATAGAATTGTCAGGATCCAATTGCAAAAGAGCAGCCTGTGTCTCATACATCCTTTGCAATGTCTCCATTTGTCTATGTAGCAAAGTACGTCGGTCAACGGGTTGAGTTCCTTTCGCTTGACTGACGTCGGCATTCTTCGTCATCTTCCTTCCAATCCTCTTCCCTCGAGGTCGAGTAGGACGAGGAAGGTTAGCACCTGTTCCCTCGGCATTTGGTTGCCCCATGGAACGAAGAGTCATGGCGAGGGGAGGTGGTCCGTCTGGCTGAGGTGGAGGAGGAGGAGGCAGCTCGGCATTAGTGTTAACCCCGTTCACTTGAGTCTGCTCCTCGGCAGTAACACTTGTAAATTGTCCGTCTTTCATTGCAAATCAGTAATTGTAATAAACAAATTACCAATTAGGCGAATTTCACAATAATCACGATTTTCAGCCAAATTCGGAGCAGAATTTGACGCAAACAAAAAATTGCAAATTGCAATTTGACAACGCCAAGTTTTTCGGCCCAAAACGCTGATTCCAAGCAAAACTGGGCAAACTCCGGCTAAATCTTGCAAAATCCGGCCAAATCAAGAACAAAACAAAATCGGAGCAGATTTTCCGTTCGAATTGAGAACAAATTCCGCAAAAAACAGGCTTCAGGCGAACTTTTCCAGGCCAAACAGAGGGTGTTTGAATCGAATTCCCGGCATCGGAACCAATTGATGATGCCAAAATCGTCAAATCAGCCCAAATCCAAGCGATCGGATGCTCCGGAGATTGTTAGGCCTGAAAATAAGAGAAAACACGTAAACTAAGCCGGGGCGAGTCCGGCTAAAGGCCCTCCGACGTGAGAGTAAGTTCACGGTTGGTATATGAGAAACTAAATTGACAGAGTTTCTGTATGTAAAAAGTAACATACCCAATATTGTGTTATATGCCTTGTATTTATAGGGATTGATTGATAGAATCCATGTTGAATTGAACTTGTAAAGAGATAAGATATAATCCTAAGAGGATTATATCTGTTAAGGAGTCAGTGTTTGACTTGAATCGATGTAGTTGGTTACAATCCTGATTGGATAATAACTGTTGAATCCTTGTTTGAATTGGAATGTTCAATCTGCTAACCGGAAAGCCGAGGAGCATAGATGTTTTATCTCGGCATTTGTGTGTAAGCTGAGATGCATGATTTAGCTTCCTCGTCCATTAATGATCTGACGGCATATAATATGCCGAGATACAGGATTTTGTCTCCTCGTCATAAGGAGTTATGCCGAGGTAATAACTTTCCTCTCCTCGTCGTTTGTAATATCTCGAAGCATGATGAGTCAAGAAAATAGTATGGAGAGCCCATTGATAATTGTTGAGGCCGAGGAGGAACACCTCGGCATACGAGGGAGGTCTCCTCGGCACTTATAATTGGAGCATCTTGTATATGGATTATGTTTATAGCCCAATCCATTTGGGCTTGATCCGAACAAGTCCATGATCGTATCTCGATTTATACTGTTCAGGTCATAATTTCATTTTTCTCAAAAAAAAAAAACCTACCTACCTAAGTTTTTATTATTTCAATTTTAATTTCAAAGCGAAATCTATAAATATGAATATGTTAGAAAATCTTAAAATTTAGAGTGGTTAATTTAGAGGAAGGAAAAGGAAGAGAAAACCATGGGCGCATGCAGTTGCAGTAGTACGGCTTATCACGTGGCTTGATAAGTGCATTACATTACAGAGCGTTGGATCCGTTTGGGCGTTTACTTCGAACAAACCCATCTCTTTTTTAAGTCAAGCCGACCCACATGCCATTTAGCTTTCAATTACAACTATTTATTTCCCCAACCACTCATATGCGTGCACGTGTGAGCATTTCTTCTTTGTTTTCTTGCCAATTTTTTCTACTTTTACCACTATTATACATAATCTTATTACATACTCCCTCCGTCCCAGATCAAGATCAAGAGTCCTACTTTCCTTTTTGATCCGTCTCAGATCAATAGTTCCTTTCCTTAAATGAAAAGTTTTCCATATATTTATACCCTTATCATCTCCATATATTTACAAAAACCATTCTTATTATCACTCATTCTCTCTCCTATTAAATATTTTTAATTTTTACATTCTCTCTCCTATTTCCTACCACACATTTAACTTTTATATTCTCTCTCATATTCCCTACCACACATTTAACTTTTATATTCTCTCTCCTAAAATTTTCTACCCACTTTAAAAAAAAAAATTAAGAAGCGTGAAATCTCCCCCGAGGACCCTTGGTCTGGGACGGAGGGAGTATCTTTTTTAAAATAAATGATCTTTTTTTTTTTCCAAATGGCTTTAACATTATTTTTTCATATTTCATTTTATATTCGTATAAATGACGTTTGAAAATTGAAAGTCGATCGATAGCAAAACATTTATAAATGACTCAACTTTTACTACTCCTTCCGCATTACATTAATGTTCACATTTTTTTTGTACGTCCCAATAAGGTTCACACTTACTTTTATTTCTAAAATGACCAAAACGAACAGTATTTTGGACATATGTCCCCAACTTTTTTGAATAATTACAAAAAAAAACTTATGTTTTCCTAATCTCTTTTTACCCACTTGCATATAAATAGTATTTGGACTACTATTATACCTAATGGGCCATGGCCCAATGATATCTTGGGTGACTTCCCGTAGGGAAGATCACCGGTTCGATTCTCCCCAAGGGGAATCTTTGTGAATTAATTTCTTCCTTGGGCGGCATTGTTGGGCTTGCAACCTCAGTATGGGGAGTTCAACTACCGCGTTGTAGGAGGGCTCCCTTGGGGCCAGGAGTATAAGGGGTGTAGTATAAGGGGTGCTTCAGTATGGGGAGTTCAACTACCGCGTTGTAGGAGGGCTCCCAGGGGCAGGAGTATAAGAGTCTTGCACTTGGCGATTTGGCATATCACGATTTCATCATTGCTAGAACATTTGTGGGGCCCGATGGCTAGTGGTCCCGAATTGCTTCGGCGAAGTTGAAGAACCTGGATATCAAAAAAAAAAAGTATTTGGACTATTATATTTCCCAACCTACTTGACTTTTTACCCTCTTCCTTAACATTTTCTTACACTTCCTTAATTAGCGTGCATATATGCTTGGTTGTAAAGCTTACTTGGGGGTGGAAGTAGTATTATAAAACTTTTTTAAAATGTTCATTAATAATGAAAAGGTCATTATTTTGAAAGGGAGGAATAGTTATTTTTTAAATTATCCTAGAATTAGTTTTTATTAAAAGGATAAAAATAAATGAAAAAAAACTATGTTAGATGATGCAATATAATCCCTTCGATCTACTCCTACTATTTTGTCCTACAAAAATACACTGACAAAAGTATTTAGTCACATGTGTTATTACTTTGAACCTTTTACTTTTGCAACTTTCAGGCGTCATTTTCTTCTTTATACAAAGCATTTACGATGTAGGGACAAAATCTACAAGCATAAAAGTATGATAATATAATCTATCTATATCTTATAACAAGATTGCATTCCATAAATGGAAAAAGCCCGCTCAAAAATGTCGCTTTCAATGACAACAAAAATGGAAAGTATCATTAAGGGTATTTTCGGAAATGTATAATTCATCTCTATATATATTAAAGGAAGGAAGTGGTAAATGTTATCACAATTAAGGGTAAATTTGTCTTTTTTCATTTCTTTGAATGAGAAAAAAATTTAGTCTATCAAGAAAAGATGCTTGCTGATGTTAATGTGTGCATGAGCTCCATTTGTTTTATTTGGCAAAGAGAAAATAACACGTATATGTAAAACTTTGACAATTGTATGTATGCACACTCCACGAGAAAACAAAGTACTTGCTCCCTACTCTTTCTTTTCTCTTTATCATTTTTTGTGATTAAAAAAAAAATACTTGCTCCCATTGCTTTGAATAAGACAAATATTTATCAATTTTCATGGATGAATTTTCTATTTTATTGCTTTAACTTGCAAGAGAAGCTCTACATTAGATTAGCTTGCTGAATACTCCCTCCGTCCCAGGAAATGGTTCACCATTTTTGGCTCAGCACGCAAATTAAGGAAATAGGTGGAAAGAAAAAATGTTGTGAGTGTAATTTGAAAATAGAAGAGAGAATTAGTGGAGAAAATAGTAAATTTAAAAAGTGTTGTGAGTATAATAGTGAATTAGGAGAGAGAATGAGTGGAGGAAATAGTGAGTGAGTATAATAGAATATTAATAAAACTTTTCCATTTTAGGAAAGGTGAAACTTCAAACGGGACGCCATTTTGGGTAAAAGGTGAAGCATTTTCTGGGACGAAGGGAGTACATTTTAGATTGTTGACTTGATCATTTTTTTAAAATTTGCATGCGTTTTGATTGGATTAGGCAAAGGTACACATTTCCCATTGTTTTGAATAAGACAAATATTTATCGATTTTCGTGGATGAATTTTCTATTTTATTGTTTTAACTTGCAAGAGAAGCTATACATTAGATTAGCTTGCTGACTACTCCCTCCGTCCCAGGAAATGGTTCACCATTTTTGGCTCGGCACGCAAATTAAGAAAATAGGTGGGAAGAAAAAATGTTGTGAGTGTAATTTGAAAATAAGAGAGAGAATTAGTGGAGAAAATAGTAAATTTAAAAAGTGTTGTGAGTGTAATATTGAATTAGGAGAGAGAATGAGTGGAGGAAATAGTGAGCGGGTATAATAGAATATTAATAAAACTTTTCAATTTTAGGAAAGGTGAAGCTTCAAACGAGACGCCATTTTGGGTAAAAGGTGAAGCATTTTCTGGGACGGAGGGAGTACATTTTAGATTGTTGACTAGATCATACTAGATCATTTTTTTAAAATTTGCATGCATTTTGATTGGATTAGGCAAAGGTGCACATTTCCCATTGCTTTAAATAAGACAAATATTTATCGATTTCCATGGATGAATTTTCTATTTTAGTGCTTTAACTTGCAAGAGAAGCTCTACATTAGATTAGCTTGCTGAATACATTTTAGATTGTTGACTAGATCATTTTTTAAAAATTTACATGTGTTTTGATTGGATTAGGCAAAGGTGCACATTTTCACATGTTGTCCTCTACTCATTTAAAAGAGTCAGCCTATTCTGTGAGGACCCCGACCCGGAACCTACACGTGTCCCGAGTTGGAGCGTCCTCAAACTAACCCAAAAACACTAAACTTTTAAAACTTTGCTTTGACTTTCAAACATAAACATTAACAACATAATATTTCAAAATAACTCCACTCTACTCCACATCGGAGGAGGAGATAACTAACTTTGAAAAGTAACAACCTGTTTTAATTACAAAGACTTTAGTTATAACGTACAAACTAAGTTTTATACTCATAAACTCCATAAGGGAATTATACCAAAATACATTCTTTATACCAACCTATACGTACCCTGACAAATCCCAAAATACCACGTACCAACTCCTTTCCGTCCTCACTTGGCCGGTCTGCCTGTCTCAGGATCTAAAAACATTAAAGGGAGAGGGGTGAGAATAAATCTCAGCAAGCTATTATGAATGCAGCAATATGCCAAGTAAAATGCAACACATAATCAAGGCACATCTCACATATTGGTAAAACAGTAAACACATTCCGTTACCTTTGTTTACCTTTCCCGTCTGGACAATAAGTCGTATAACTGTGGGTATTAATACTCCACTACATCTGTGAATGCATATTCACCAGATCCAATATCATGTAACTGAGACAGTTATGCTTATAACTCATCTCCGTGAACTGCTTAGGCATATTCACATCTTATAAAACCCGTTTTTCAGGGAAAATATAAGACATCAGCATTCTTATGAACTGACTGCACATATCCATAGAAGCTGAACCCCAGTCTGTGGCCGCAGAGGGGGAGAGGTCACAGGTATGATGAATCTTCAATCACTTAGAGAACAAATCAATAACTGATTGAAATCCATTATACCCCCCATTCACATAAAATATCAACACGTTCAAGCACATAATAGATACTTGAAATATAATCCACAAACGGGATAAGCAATATAACCACATGGTAAAATATACTCATGCTAAATCAATACCATAGTGCAATAATCATGTAACACACTATGCATAGTTCCAACAATGTATAACATTCCAAGTAAGGTACAATATCACCCATAAATCCACAAATGGGATAACAATATAACCCTATAATAAACATATCCACACTTGGGATAAACATACAACCATATAATAAACTTATCCACCATAGGGGATGACAAATTACCAACATAGTATACAAATCCACACTTTGGGTAACAAAGAGACCATATGATAAATACACCTTCCCCACTAACATGGTAGTGTAACATTCACTTCTACACTATTCCGACCAATCACCAAGTCTATAGGACAATTAAAGTCACTATGCCTCATAACCATTCTTACCTAGTTGTCATACAACCTCGAATAAACTTAATAAAGGTTCAAGATTAATTACCAAGTGGGAGTCTCCATTTATAAGTGGCCAACAACTTGCTAAACGATCCTAGTTTAAATTAAGAAAAACTGGTTCAGGGTCTTGGGCGACCGCCCATACCTCTTGGGCGACCGCCCAAGAGGGTTTCAAAGAAGTGCCTAAGTTCCTGCCTAAGTGGGCGACCGCTCAACCATGATGGGCGACCGCTCAATGAAGGATAAAAGGGGAAGGGCGACCGCCCATACCTCTTGGGCGACCGCCCAAGAGGGTTTTCAAAGGATTGGTCTTACTGGGCTCATGGGCGACCGCACATGTACCCATGGGCGACCGCCCATAGCCAATTCCCAGCCGGTTCAGTTCTAAACAATCTTCCACCTAGTTCATATCTCATACCCATTTTGCTCTACTCTAAACCAAGAATACCAAGGAAGTTTCATGCCTTTACAAAGTTCATCCTAAAATCATGCAAACCCAAAATAGTTAATTCTAGATTATTTATTACTACACCCATCACCCATTTCAAACCTTTTAAATCATCTTCCTTGAACCCTAACTTCAACAAATGACATTTTCAATCATCCAACTCCCATTTAGGTTTCCAAGCAAGAAATCAACACCACAATACCAAGGATAATAATCAAAGAACATATGAACACATAGGAGAAGGAATCATAACAACTCACCTTTGGATTTTATAAGGAAATGTTGATCTTTCTAGTTAGATGGCTTCCTCTAGGTGATCCAACTTTAATGGTGCTTCTAGTCTTGATTTTTGGAGAAGAAATGCTTGACTTCAAAGCTTGGGCAAGGGAGCTTCAATGGAGTCTAAAGTGGTTTTCTCTAGCTTTCTCTAGGATGAAGATGAATGAGAAATGAGGGAGAAGGGAGGGGTAGTAAGAGGAGGTGAGGGAGTTTGCCACTGGCACGTGGCTAGGAAGGAGCAAGAGAATTGGCCCCCCTCCTCAATCATCTTAAAACCAAGGCTTTCCATCCTACCCATTTTAATTTAAAACTTAACTCATTTATCCAAATAATTCATCCTACTCAATTAACCTCCCTACACTATTTATCCTTTTCCCATTTTTATTATTATCCAAGTTTATTTATTTAATGTCCAATACTTTCATAAAAGATTCTAAATTTATTTCTCACCCAATTTATCCTAATTTAGAATTTTAAAGACATTATTGAACACATAAAGCTAGCATGAATATTAAAAGCATATAATTAAATATTTAAAATGAGTGCTTTAGGGTTGGGGTCGTCACACTCACTCCCCCTTAAAGAAAATTCGTCCCGAATTTTAAAAAGACTTGTCTTAATGATAAATTAAAGAAGATAACCTTCCCCACAATCAAATTACACTTCCAAATAGTTTTCTCAAAAGTATTATTATTATACCCATTTTCCACAACCCTAATACTCTCAAAGTTTAATTTCGGACTTACGATTTTAGTAACTCTCAACCATTAACTCACATAAACCAAACCCGTTAAATCATCATTAGTTGAAGAACTCCGTACACATGAGGAATTTTAAGGACAACTTTCCCATACAATACTTCATACAATACCACTTAATACAGAACTGAAAACCACTAATATACGCAATCTCATCAAGGTTAAATAACTTCTCAAGTTGAAACGAAATCCATCACACAACACGCAACTTATTCTCAAGAATTTGGATAGTCTTCTTTGTCTCTGTCCATCTCGTTCGAGGAAGAAACGCATCACCGAAACTTGACTTGGAACTCAAAACCTTGCACCTCGCTTCCAAAACACAATGAATCCTCGATCCCGATCTGGTAAAATGTTGATTGGTGCTCCACGAAATCATTCAATCTCCCGCATTCACAATGTTTTAATTTCTCCCTCGAATACTTCGTTAATATAAGTTGAAAGTAAACCGACTTGATCTATTCATCCACTATCACTCCAACACACCCAACCTCATCGACGTTGAAAGTAGTACGCTTACAAAATTCCATCGCAATGTCTTCCCATTCGAATCTTCTAACTCTTCTTCAAGTCTTGATACTTCTCAAACTTTTCGATGAATCGCAATTCTAGAATTACGGTCTTCCTCTAAAACCGGTCTTCTAATCTCTTACAAAGAATGATACACACTCCGAGTTGAGGGTTAAATTTTCATCCCAATTAGATACAAAATCCTTGGTCTCCCAATCTTGAAACTAGCCGATAATCCTCTTAACTTCTGAATCATGGTTGAACTTCCTCTAAGGTCTCCACACTATAAGTATAACTTGAATATTCGCAAAATATCTCACCATGCAACTCAAAGGATATACTTGTTGACACATAAGCCTTTCGGCTAATCGCAATTGCCATCACAATAACTTTTCCGGTAACAAGATATAATATCATTTAAGTCTTTATAATAATTTCCACTCTCGACTCTGCTTATTGTTAAATTCCTTTCGAACCAACAATTACTTTAAACTTTCATGATCGGTAACACTTCTCAGATTTAGTTGCACATAAGTAAAATTTCCACTTGTAAAACGCAAGAAAATCTTAGTCACTTCCAAGTTGAAAGTACGAAAATTCTGCTCTGCCTATTTCACTTCCCCTAATCACAAGTTATCACAAATTAACCTTCTATTGATATACAATTAAAAACGCCAAGTCCTCACATCCATTAATCAGATAAGAATCGGATCTGCCGTCAACCTATTCTTCATCTCTACCTATATGGTTCACCCTTATTGGCATCTTACGTCATGTATACCTCTTCCAGGTTAACTGTATCAACAACACTACAATTCTCAAGAATCTACTGATACTCCCCTTGGTAGCACCCCTTTCAACCCTGAAACTACGGACTCATAATAGTAATAATCCCAAGCCAACTCACATTGTTTAAACTTCACACACAAATTCTTCTCTTGAAAAAAAAATAGATAACACAATTCACTATTGATTTTCATGATATTCTCAACGTCAAGTAAGCAAGGATGTCACCACTAATAATTTCCACTAGCTATCAAGATAAGGATAAAACTCTACTCTTTATAACCACAACAAAATCGAGACCATTCTATAGGGTGCTTTTGATATAGGTATTTAACCTGACACTACATCAATACGTGATTCCACTTCCCAACCGAAAGTCATATAATACTTTGCTGAAAGCATACTTACTATTTTCCTAATTAGCACATAACATTTTTCGAAGACTTCTTACCTAAGTCTACCACATTTCAATTAAGCTTCACACTTCTTAACCAAAAATTTTCAATCTTTAAAGCATATATAACAAGGATACCACATAAAGGCTTATTTGCATCTAATACCATATAGACCAATTAAACATAGGAAAGAAGACTCGCTTCATACGACAGTCTATCACTGCCTGACCACTACTTACCATTCTAGGCCAAGTATATATCAAAATCACACATTGGTAATCATACCAAATCAACTAGCAATACATGCTCAGTTATAACCACATCACACTAGTGGTAAACCAAATAATATTCGAGGTATTCTCTCCTAAGAGTAGAAATCTCTAACACATAAAACACATCTTAAGCAATGTATGCCACATGAAACAAAATGCAATGTCAAACGTGCATGAAATGAACCAGGATCTATAAAGTATGACCCCTACTTCTGAGACAGGTATAATACCTCTAACGACTGCTGAGGGATCTATCCCTCCAAAACTCAAAACAAGGACTCAACTTTAAACATTACCTTTTTGGATTCCCTTCATTGTTCCTTTTCATTCCACCTCTAAGCCCCCTATGGGCCGGCACCCAAAGCTAACCTCCGATGAAATATAGGACAATTCTTCTTGTAGTGCCCCATTTCTCCACAATTCAAACATTTCCCTTGCTTACTCCAACACTTGTCTTCGTAATGACCCATCTTCTTGCAATATCCACATATAATCCTTACTCGACTGAAGTCGGATGATTTGTCTGAGTCGCCACTTTTTCTCCTCTTGCTAACTCCGGTGCCGATCCTTTCGATGCCCTCTACTATATCCAGAACCTTGGCCTTGAAACTTCTGCTTACTTCCACTTCCACCCTCAGATTTACCCCGGTGCTCGTCAATATCATTCTCTATTCGGTAGGCTTTATTCACTGCTGTCTGAAAATCTGGGAAGTCGTGCGTCAATAACTGTTTCCTGAACTCTAGTCTTAATCCCTTCACAAATCGATATATCCGTCTCTCTTCTTCCGGCACCAAATGTGGACAATAGCGAGCTAGCTCCGTAAACCTTTGATACCGCGCCACGGTCATTGCTCCTTGCTCTAATTTCAAAACTCAACTTACTTCTTATCTCTTGTAACTATTGGAATGAAATGATCTCGAAATTTACGCGTAAAGTTCTCCCAGTGTCTGCGGTGTAAGGTTTCGATCCCGGCCGTCCTTCACTACTTGCCACCAATGCTCTGCAGTCCCTCTAACTTGAAGATCGCATCTCACTTTTCTCGCATCCGTGCTCTCCATTGCTGCGAAAATCTTATTCATACTCTCAAGCCATCTCTCAGCCTTCACCGGATCCGGATCTCCACTAAAACTTGGAGGTGTCATCTTAACGAACTTTTCCAAACCATGCCCATGTCTGCCTCCTTGATGCTGCTGTACTTGCCCTTGTGTTGTCATATTTTGCAAAAATCCTCGAAACATGTTCATCGTCTCAACATTCGGATTTCCATCACCCCCGGCATTACCAACATTGCCCAGAACCTGATGCTGATCATCCTCACTTTCAGCCATTGAATAAACTCCCTGCAACAAACACTCGACGTAATTTATCACACACTCTCACTCAGCTAGACTCTACCCGAGAACTCTAACCGAGCTCTGATACCAACTGTGAGGACCCCGACCCGGAACCTACACGTGTCCCGAGTTGGAGCGTCCTCAAACTAACCCAAAAACACTAAACTTTTAAAACTTTGCTTTGACTTTCAAACATAAACATTAACAACATAATATTTCAAAATAACTCCACTCTACTCCACATCGGAGGAGGAGATAACTAACTTTGAAAAGTAACAACCTGTTTTAATTACAAAGACTTTAGTTATAACGTACAAACTAAGTTTTATACTCATAAACTCCATAAGGGAATTATACCAAAATACATTCTTTATACCAACCTATACGTACCCTGACAAATCCCAAAATACCACGTACCAACTCCTTTCCGTCCTCACTTGGGTCTGCACTTTGTCTCGGGATCTAAAAACATTAAAGGGAGAGGGGTGAGAATAAATCTCAGCAAGCTATTATGAATGCAGCAATATGCCAAGTAAAATGCAACACATAATCAAGGCACATCTCACATATTGGTAAAACAGTAAACACATTCCGTTACCTTTGTTTACCTTTCCCGTCTGGACAATAAGTCGTATAACTGTGGGTATTAATACTCCACTACATCTGTGAATGCATATTCACCGGATCCAATATCATGTAACCGAGACGCGATGCTTATAACTCATCTCCGTGAACCGCAGGCATATTCACATCTTATAAAACCCGTTTTTCGGGGAAAATATAAGACATCGCATTCTTATGAACCGACCGCACATATCCATAGAAGCCGAACCCCGGCCCGTGGCAGCAGAGGGGAGAGGTCACAGGTATGATGAATCTTCAATCACTTAGAGAACAAATCAATAACTGATTGAAATCCATTATACCCCCCATTCACATAAAATATCAACACGTTCAAGCACATAATAGATACTTGAAATATAATCCACAAACGGGATAAGCAATATAACCACATGGTAAAATATACTCATGCTAAATCAATACCATAGTGCAATAATCATGTAACACACTATGCATAGTTCCAACAATGTATAACATTCCAAGTAAGGTACAATATCACCCATAAATCCACAAATGGGATAACAATATAACCCTATAATAAACATATCCACACTTGGGATAAACATACAACCATATAATAAACTTATCCACCATAGGGGATGACAAATTACCAACATAGTATACAAATCCACACTTTGGGTAACAAAGAGACCATATGATAAATACACCTTCCCCACTAACATGGTAGTGTAACATTCACTTCTACACTATTCCGACCAATCACCAAGTCTATAGGACAATTAAAGTCACTATGCCTCATAACCATTCTTACCTAGTTGTCATACAACCTCGAATAAACTTAATAAAGGTTCAAGATTAATTACCAAGTGGGAGTCTCCATTTATAAGTGGCCAACAACTTGCTAAACGATCCTAGTTTAAATTAAGAAAAACTGGTTCAGGGTCTTGGGCGACCGCCCATACCTCTTGGGCGACCGCCCAAGAGGGTTTCAAAGAAGTGCCTAAGTTCCTGCCTAAGTGGGCGACCGCTCAACCATGATGGGCGACCGCTCAATGAAGGATAAAAGGGGAAGGGCGACCGCCATACTCTCTGGGCGACCGCCCAAGAGGGTTTTCAAAGGATTGGTCTTACTGGGCTCATGGGCGACCGCACATGTACCCATGGGCGACCGCCCATAGCCAATTCCCAGCCGGTTCAGTTCTAAACAATCTTCCACCTAGTTCATATCTCATACCCATTTTGCTCTACTCTAAACCAAGAATACCAAGGAAGTTTCATGCCTTTACAAAGTTCATCCTAAAATCATGCAAACCCAAAATAGTTAATTCTAGATTATTTATTACTACACCCATCACCCATTTCAAACCTTTTAAATCATCTTCCTTGAACCCTAACTTCAACAAATGACATTTTCAATCATCCAACTCCCATTTAGGTTTCCAAGCAAGAAATCAACACCACAATACCAAGGATAATAATCAAAGAACATATGAACACATAGGGGAAAGGAATCATAACAACTCACCTTTGGATTTTATAAGGAAATGTTGATCTTTCTAGTTAGATGGCTTCCTCTAGGTGATCCAACTTTAATGGTGCTTCTAGTCTTGATTTTTGGAGAAGAAATGCTTGACTTCAAAGCTTGGGCAAGGGAGCTTCAATGGAGTCTAAAGGGTTTTCTCTAGCTTTCTCTAGGATGAAGATGAATGAGAAATGAGGGAGAAGGGAGGGGTAGTAAGAGGAGGTGAGGGAGTTTGCCACTTGGCATGGCTAGGAAGGAGCAAGAGAATTGGCCCCCCTCCTCAATCATCTTAAAACCAAGGCTTTCCATCCTACCCATTTTAATTTAAAACTTAACTCATTTATCCAAATAATTCATCCTACTCAATTAACCTCCCTACACTATTTATCCTTTTCCCATTTTTATTATTATCCAAGTTTATTTATTTAATGTCCAATACTTTCATAAAAGATTCTAAATTTATTTCTCACCCAATTTATCCTAATTTAGAATTTTAAAGACATTATTGAACACATAAAGCTAGCATGAATATTAAAAGCATATAATTAAATATTTAAAATGAGTGCCTAGGGTTGGGGTCGTCACACTCACTCCCCCTTAAAGAAAATTCGTCCCGAATTTTAAAAAGACTTGTCTTAATGATAAATTAAAGAAGATAACCTTCCCCACAATCAAATTACACTTCCAAATAGTTTTCTCAAAAGTATTATTATTATACCCATTTTCCACAACCCTAATACTCTCAAAGTTTAATTTCGGACTTACGATTTTAGTAACTCTCAACCATTAACTCACATAAACCAAACCCGTTAAATCATCATTAGTTGAAGAACTCCGTACACATGAGGAATTTTAAGGACAACTTTCCCATACAATACTTCATACAATACCACTTAATACAGAACTGAAAACCACTAATATACGCAATCTCATCAAGGTTAAATAACTTCTCAAGTTGAAACGAAATCCATCACACAACACGCAACTTATTCTCAAGAATTTGGATAGTCTTCTTTGTCTGTCCATCTGTCTGAGGAAGAAACGCATCACTGAAACTTGACTTGGAACTCAAAACCTTGCACCCTGCTTTCCAAAACACAATGAATCCTCGATCCCGATCTGGTAAAATGTTGATTGGTGCTCCACGAAATCATTCAATCTCCCGCATTCACAATGTTTTAATTTCTCCCTCGAATACTTCGTTAATATAAGTTGAAAGTAAACCGACTTGATCTATTCATCCACTATCACTCCAACACACCCAACCTCATCGACGTTGAAAGTAGTACAGTTACAAAATTCCATCGCAATGTCTTCCCATTCGAATCTTCTAACTCTTCTTCAAGTCTTGATACTTCTCAAACTTTTCTGATGAATCGCAATTCTAGAATTACGGTCTTCCTCTAAAACCGGTCTTCTAATCTCTTACAGCAATGATACACACTCCGAGTTGAGGGTTAAATTTTCATCCCAATTAGATACAAAATCCTTGGTCTCCCAATCTTGAAACTAGCCGATAATCCTCTTAACTTCTGAATCATGGTTGAACTTCCTCTAAGGTCTCCACACTATAAGTATAACTTGAATATTCGCAAAATATCTCACCATGCAACTCAAAGGATATACTTGTTGACACATAAGCCTTTCGGCTAATCGCAATTGCCATCACAATAACTTTTCCGGTAACAAGATATAATATCATTTAAGTCTTTATAATAATTTCCACTCTCGACTCTGCTTATTGTTAAATTCCTTTCGAACCAACAATTACTTTAAACTTTCATGATCGGTAACACTTCTCAGATTTAGTTGCACATAAGTAAAATTTCCACTTGTAAAACGCAAGAAAATCTTAGTCACTTCCAAGTTGAAAGTACGAAAATTCTGCTCTGCCTATTTCACTTCCCCTAATCACAAGTTATCACAAATTAACCTTCTATTGATATTCAATTAAAAACGCCAAGTCCTCACATCCATTAATCAGATAAGAATCGGATCTGCCGTCAACCTATTCTTCATCTCTACCTATATGGTTCACCCTTATTGGCATCTTACGTCATGTATACCTCTTCCAGGTTAACTGTATCAACAACACTACAATTCTCAAGAATCTACTGATACTCCCCTTGGTAGCACCCCTTTCAACCCTGAAACTACGGACTCATAATAGTAATAATCCCAAGCCAACTCACATTGTTTAAACTTCACACACAAATTCTTCTCTTGAAAAAAAAATAGATAACACAATTCACTATTGATTTTCATGATATTCTCAACGTCAAGTAAGCAAGGATGTCACCACTAATAATTTCCACTAGCTATCAAGATAAGGATTAAATTGGCGAAGGAGAGTGTTAGAAAAGATGAAATTTGGCTAGGGATTTTGACTTTGGAAGGAGGAGAGGGTTGGATTTGGATCTTACCGGAATGAGGATTGAGGAAGCCGGTCGGGAGTAGTTTGGAGAAGGAGGGATAAATGGAGGCGATGGGCGGCGGTAGTGGGTTTGGGTTTGGTCGTCAGATTGAGATTGGGAGTCTTGATTTTCTTGAGAGTTTTTGAGGATTGGAATCTCTTTCGGTAACGAGTGGTGCTGACGTTTTTTAAGGTGTGACGGTGGTAGGGCGGCGCCATTGATGGGTAGAGAAAGAAACCGAGAGATTGGGTAGAGATGTAGATATATATATATATAGAGAGAGAGAGAGATAGAGAGAGAGAAGCAATGTTTGAAGGAAAGAGAAATAAGGGAGGCAGAGAGAGTTTTGAAATTAAAAATTAAAATGTAAGAGTATTAAATTAAATGAAGTGATTTAACAACTTATTTGAACACTCACCCTATTTAATCGTCTAAAAAAATGAATAAGCAAAAGAAAATTTAATTTGCATTTGAAATATTTTTTTGAGAAATATACTAATTTTAGTAATTATATTTAATAATTATTTAAATATTTTATCTTCTTTCTATTTAGTGAAAATATTTAACATTTGACTAAAAGTGACAATTGAATAAAAATAATTATAAAAATTTCATTTTGAATAATAAAATTTATCAATGAGACTCCCAAAATAAAAATGTGTGCCTCTTATTACAGATTGGAGGAAATATTCTTTTCTTTATTTATTTCACTTAAAGGTAAATATCGTATTTTTTAAGTAGAAATTGTATGTTTAAGTAAGAAATAATATTATTACTACATCTGTCTCAAATAAATGATCAATTTTGGTTCATATTTGATTGATCTTTTGGTCCACAAATGTTATCGGATGTTGTATATAAGAAAGTAGTTGAGAATGTATAATAAGAGACTTTTATTTGAGTCGTGTGTAATTAAATTGTAATGTATTTCAAAAAATATTTCATTTTTCATTATCACTTATCATTATATTTTGATCATTATAATTAAAATTGTTAATGTGTAAATTTAAAAAGTTGTTGTTTTACTTCTTCACTTATACTTATAATTTCATCACAACCAATTTCTTTTTTTTTTGTAAATTAAAAAAAAAAATTTATATCGTCGTGCATCGCACGGGGGTACTGCTAGTAAACTTTATGGTGCAATGGTCAAAAAAAAAAAAATGAGATGATGAATCAATAAAACGGTTTTCATTGATTCATCATCAATTTTTGAGAAGTGAGTTGGGAATGTGTTGAGAAATTGATTCTTCGTATGTTCCAAAATTCGAATCATAATTTGTTCCTCTTAGAAATAATTTTTCATATTAGACATAGAGGTTTGTTGGAAGCCTTGTTCCTTGAAACCCTTGCGCTTGCTACTTGTGATAACAGTCTTGATACTAACTGTTATTTTTTGAATATCTTCGGTACTCATACGATTCCACCATTTGTTGAAGAAATTTCTTTGTAAAATGAGAATATTTAATTTATCAAAGGCAACCGAGATTTTTCATCTCCAAATCCATGAAATTTGAAATTTTGCAAAGAACAAGAAAGGACATTGTCCAAAAATTAATCTTTCAGATTGTAATTTTGATACTAGTGGGCTATTGTTACACCATGGATTATATAAATTCATAATTTCTTTAGGTAATATTTTCAAAGAAGGACCAAATTTTGACCACCATTCAAAAACCCAATTTGGAATAAGTTTGTCCAGAATTTCTGGATTATTGTAAAAAATCAAGAGTGTTTATTCTTGGGATTTTGATAATAAAAGACTTTTGAAAATGCTTGGATATAATCCCAATAATTGAAGTAAATATATTTACCCTCTGCTATTCTTATAGCTTTATCTCCATTTGGATTTAATCCTCATTCTCTTGAGATCAATATTTTATTGATATGGTATTTACTGAAATTTATGAAACTTTCAAAATTATTATTCTGAAAGTGATGAGTAACTTTTACTGATTCAGAAATTGTCAGCAGAATTTCTAGATTTGTCCTGGTCTGACCATGTAGACTCGGATATCCTCTTGATTCAAGATATCTTGTTTTTAATGACCACCCATCATTATGAGCTATCTGAATATCTTCATCCTCAATATACATGACTTTTTCTGTAACAGGGTTTTCAAAATATTCATGTTCCTGAGAATTTTCAGTGACTGCTATCTCTTTGTAAGATATTATCTTAATGGATGATGTTGAAGCTATTTCTTCCTTTTTTTGGAGGTGCAGGTAATTGCTGCATGTTTCTAGAACGATTATGATATACTGTTCAGTCTCCTATTAGAGGGACAGTTGATTCTTAATGAGGTAGAATATTGCTACTCCCATATCCCCGACCACGGCCATAGCCGCGTCCTCTTCCCCTATTAGGGTTGTTGTCATTCTCCTTTTAAAAATTATCGGGTTAAATAATCAGCAAGGGAATTATTTTCTCATTTTATATATTGAATATCAAATTCAAAGGCAGAAAATTGGGCTTGCCTACCAGCAAAAATTTGTTTTGCAATAATTGATTTTGCCGAACTACAATCAATTCTTAGCAAAAAAATTTTATTTAATAAATCATCTTGAAATTTGGAAATACATTTAATAATAGAAAGCATTTCTTTCTTAATAGTCGAATATTTCGACTGAGTGGGATTCCATTTTCTTGATGTAAATCTGACTAGAGCTTCTTTTGAAGTTTCGAAATTAATTTGTTTTAGGATACCTCCATATCCTATATTAGAAGCATTTGTTTCAACTATTTTGAAATATTTTGGATTGGCTAAAGATAGACAAGGTAAACATTTTACATTTGCCTTAAGTGTCCTAACAGCTTGAGAATGTTCCTCTGTCCATGGTTTATGATTTTTCTTAAGTCGAGAATACAGTATAGCTATATCTTTTGCTAAGTTTTCATAATAATCTGAAATATAATTTAGACTTTCCAAAAATATTTGTAATTGTTTTGTATCAGTTATGATATCAGGGAATTTAAAAGCAAATTCAATACTTCTATCTATAGGAATACTTTTTCCTTGATTAATCATATGTCCTATATAGGGATGGCGACGGGTCGGGTTCGGGTCGGGTTTGACCTAACCGAACCCGACCCGATTATTCAAGCATAGTAATCGAACCCGACCCGACACGAAATGACTGAACCCGACCCGACCCGAACCCGAACCCGAACCCGACCCGAAATGAGTAAAATATTTTTAAAAATAAATATTTTAAAAAATTTTATTATGATAAAAATAATTTATAAATAAATAAAATATAATTTTAAGTACTTATATATTTAAATGTTACGAAGTACACTTAAATGCAAAATATTTATTGAAATTCAATAAAATTTAGCACTAGAAACATGATTATTTTTATTAATTTCATACAAAACTCATTTCGGGTCGGGTACTATTGGAATACCGAACCCGAACCCGACGGGTTTTCAAAAATGGCTACCGAACCCGACCCTAACGGGTTCGGATATGCTCGGGTTCGGGCGGGTCCGGATCGATTGCCATCCCTAGTCCTATAAATCTAACTTGGGTTTGAAACCATTTCATTTTGGGGACAGGTATAACTAACACATTATGTTTTTTTAAGTTTTTAAATATTTTTAAATGTTTCATATGTTGTTCAATGGTTTATAAAATACTTAAACATCGTCAATGTATACAATTATAAATTATATTTAGGGATTAAATATGTCGTTCATAATATTCTGAAATTCAGAAGGAGCATTTTTTAGTCCGAATGGTACAACATTCCATTCAAAATATCCAAAAGGGACTATGAAGGCAGTCTTGTATCTATCAGGTTCATTAATTTGAATTTGTCAATATCCAGATTTCATATCGAATTTAGAAAAAATTAAAGCATCGTTTAATCTATCTAATAAGTCTTTTTTATTGGGGATTGGATACCTAATCCATTTTAACACTTTATTAAGTGGTTTATATTTGATTACTAACCTAAGAACACCTCATTCCTTTTCAGCTGCATTGTTTACATAGAAAGCTGTACAGCTCTAAGGGGATTTAGATTTACGAATTAATTTTCTCTCTAGAAGAGAATTTATCTCATTTTTACATAATTCTAAATACTCTCGATTCATTTGAGCTGGCCTAGCCTTTGTAGGTATTTGTTTTTCATCAAAATTATCTATATAAGGTAAAGAGACAAAATGTTTCTTTCTGTCTCAAAAGGCATTAGGTAAGTCATTACATACCTCATTATTAAATTGTTGTTCAACTAATTTAATTTGACTTTGAATATTACCTTTTTTTAGTAATATTCCTTTTTTTTTTTAAGAAAACATATTTTTTTCTTTGTTTAGAAGGATATATCTAACTTCATTAAGCATACGGGTTTGAGGGTCTGTTATAAATTCAAATGTAATTTCTTTTCCATCTATTATGATAGAGATTTCTTTTTGATCAATATTATTAATTGGCATAATAGTATGGAGGAACGGAGTTCCTAATATAATTTTGTGGGTAAGACCTTTTACCATAATAAAAGATGTTGGCAAGCAAATATTTTGATTACAAATATAGGCATCTAATAACTTATATTTAATCCTTAATTTATCTCCTCCTGCCTGGGTTAGAGATTGGGTTATTTTTGAGAAATATTTAGTAAGAATTATTCCTTCTTGTAAACAATTTAAGTCAGCACCACTATCTATTAGTGCTATTTTATTATCTAAGATAAAAACTCTATTAATTACTAGAGTTATTCTTACAAACCATTTTTGTGATGTGACTTGTTCTAAAAGATTTAGGTATTCAGTGTTATCAGTATTACTGGTTGAAGAAACGTCTTTTATTTCTTTTAACTTTTCAGGAGATTTCGTTTCTAACAAAGTTTGTTGATAATACTTCATTGTTTTGTTTGATCTGATATATTTCAGATTTTAATAAATTTATTTCTCTTCTTAAATCAACAATTGAAACAGGTGTTTCGTTTACATTAGATTGCTGAAATATGTGCAAAATCTCACTTAATTGATAAGGTGCTTCCATTATTAAAGGAGATTCTTTATTTGAATTTTCTTTAATTAAGACTTTAATCATTTTTCTTTTTAAATCGAGATCTGTGATTGATTCTATTACTTTTAATGCCTTTTCTTGATCGACATTTATGACATTTAATCCATTCATATCTACTATAGATTTCCAATAATTGACTTCATTGCACTGACAATCCTTTTTATCAGGAAATGATGACTCTGAAGAAGTTTCATAATTTAATCCTAAATCTTCTTCAATAGAGGATTCTTGTTCTGATTCATAACTAATAAGCATCACTTTTTCTAATTGTGAACGTAATTGTTCATCTTCTATCTCATTAAGGGCTTTTTTAGTCCAACATTGATTAGCATAATGACTAATCTTACCACATTTGTGGCAACTTATATCAAGCTTTTTTGCTTTTCTTTTTCCTCTAGTAGGCATAACTACTTTTTCCTTTTGTCTGGGTTTAGCATTATAATAATGCCTCTTATAATATTTTTTTGTAAGGATTTACATAATATTTGCTATATTTTTATAAGATTTATTATTATTTTAAACATTTTTTTGTTTCTTCTTTGCTTTAGTATTCTCTAGGGGCCTAAGAGGTTTTCCTAGGTCAAAAGCAAACTGTTCACATAATTCACCAAGTTGATGTTTTTCTGATATTCTTTGCTTTTTAATTGATTTTTTAGCTTAATGTCATTACACAAAGATAATCCTTCATTTATACAACTACTAATTAGTTGTGCATAGGTTAAATAGGAATAGTTAATATTTATTCCATCATTCTTTATTCTTAAAGATTGCCGAACTTTTTCAGCAAAGAGATGAGATAGGCCATCTATAAATTTAGATTTCCAATGGGTTGAATTAGGGTTTGTTAATTGATATACCCTAGATAAAAATGTATCTTTATACCATCTGAAATGAGTTAAAGAAGGACATCTAAGGTTTTGGAGAAGTGTTTGCAACTTCTCTCCAATTGGGGTTGTAGTTCCTACAAAATGTTGTAGAATTGAAAGATATAGGGTATATACTGCATCTTCTTCTCTAGTAGTGGTTATAGTTGTACTACTATTAGGGTTACTTGGCTCAATTTTTACCAATTTTTTATGGTTTAGAATTTCTGTTCTTTGAGTCTCAGTAAGGTAATGATCCCACCAACCTCTTAATTGTCCTACAAAACCAGTGGTTATAAAGGACGCTATTGAACTATCGCTATTTCCATGTTGTTTACAGATAGTAGAATACATAATAATTCTATGTAGTACATCTATTATTTGTTTATCATTTAAGCCATCAATATTCCATTCATAAATGGCTTTCCCTGAGTAGGAATTTTGGTATGGCTCAGGTTCTTCAAATAAAAGATCTTGAGGAGAAGGTCTCTTGTAATAATATTTTTCAAGAGGTTTTGAAGCATAGATTGGGTTTAAATCATTTTTAGTAGCATTTAATTCTTTAATTGTTACTTGAGCATTTTCAATTTTCTGCAGGTTTAAATAGGCAGTAGCTTCTGTACTTGCGTTTAAACAAATTGTTTGTTCAGGGGATAAAGGTGAACTAACTATTTCTCCTTTTGTTGTCTTCCAAGATTTTTGCAAGTCTAAAATTTCATTATTAATGTTATTAATATAATGTTTTATAAACCATTTAAAAAAAGAAATGTAATCTTCTGTTTTTCCTAAATAATCATAGTATTTATCTTTGAAGTCTTTTAATTCTTCAACTAACTGAGTATTTATTAAAATATCATTGACGAAATTTTTTATGTTTTTCTTGTTGAAATTCCTTATTAAGGATTTCTCTCATTTTACTACCTGGTGATAAATCAATCATTTATATGAAAACTCATTTCTGACTGAGTAGGGGATTGTCTACTCTGAATTTCGGATTTTTAATAAATTCCTTCCGAAATTTTATTTTGACTTATTCTTATTATTTCTTTTGATTCTAAGTCTTCTCTTATTTGAGAAGTTGAAGCTCTAGCTGACTCATTAGGAGCTGTATAAAACTCACTTGATGTAGAATACCTAGCATATATTGTTCTAGGTAATCTTATAGTTCTTTAAGAATTGAATTTTATTTCTACATCTCCTTCAGATGTTTGAATTATCTGATCTATGTCTTTATTTAAAATGGGTTCAGGCTCTATTTCCTGAGAAAGAGACCAGGTCATTGGGAAGTTTATTTCATCCCACCTAATCAACCTATTAGTTGCTATATTCGAAGTTAATAAATTGGTTTGGACTACAGTAGTAGTTCCTGGGAAAGATATTTGTCTTACTTTCAGATTTAAAGTATGTAAGACTTTGTAATAAATTCTATAGCATATTGCTATTATTTCGTTTCCTGACTTAAAATTATAACCATTAGTATGAATTGTTAGTTGCATAGCATCTAATAAATTACTATCGGATAATGATAGATTTAAATTTGGAGATACATCAAAATAAACTGGTCCATGACATAGACTAGTTTCTATTAATGTTGCTAAAGAGTGCTTGAAGTCTTTACATCTACCATCTCTAACATATGTCATTATACGGGAGTTTACCCCTAATAGTGTTAAGGGTTTAAACGCAATTCGCACTAATTCGATATGGATAAATTTATAGTTCTTTAATGGAATTAAGTCTTTTTTACTCAATAACCTAATTGTTTGAGTAGTTTCGAATATTCTAATTGTTTGCCCTATTGTTTTTATAGCAAACCTAGATTTCATATTAAATAAACCAATATTATAAATATGGTTTGAGAGAACAGAAGGTATTGTCTATTTATTCAATTTATCCAAATTTTTTGGATATTCTACTAAAAATGCATTCTTTACTAAATTATTCTGATGATCATTATCATCCATATTCATATTTAAGCACAACTAAGTTTGTTGTGGTTGGCCGAATATCAGATTTAAATCTAAGTATGTCTATTAAATAATTTTATTATTTAAGATTTACCAGTACGTGGCGTTGTGACTTTTCAGATCACTAACTTAGTTAGTATCGGCACAAGAAAAGTATTCCAGCTTATATACTAGGTTCACCCTTTAAATTCTATTAACTTGTATAATTATCAAAGAAAAGGCATAAAAATACAATCTTTTTGGTCATCTTTGCAAAATTCTTACTCGTTTAACTATCAACCCGCATGGATAGACGGAAAACTTCCACGAAATCAAAGATGTGGAATGTTTTTAGCAAAAATTTTCGTTATCATTTTTTCATCTGAAAAATAGCCTTTTTTACTTATGGCTTAAAAGATGATTTTTTAAGAAAACACTAAAAACATTTCCATTTTTACTCTTTTTTATTTTTTATTTTTTTTAGAGACATACTTAGTTTCTTCTATTTATCCGGCCACCCACAAGAATTTAACTATAATTTGGTATTAATTTTTCTATGTAAACAATGCAGCTGAGAAGGAACGAGGTGTTCCTAGGTTAGTAATCAACTATAAACCACTTAATAAGGTGTTAAAATGGATTAGGTATCCAATCCCCAATAAAAAAGACTTATTAGATAGATTAAACAATGATTTAATCTTTTCTAAATTCGATAAGAAAACTGGATATTGACATATTCAAATTAATGAACCTGATAGATACAAGACTGCCTTCACAGTCCCCTTTGGACATTTTGAATGGAATGTTGTACCATTCGAACTAAAAAATACTCCTTCTGAATTTCAGAATATTATGAACGATATATTTAATCCTTATACAGAATTTATAATTGTATACATTGATGATGTTTTAGTATTTTCTAAAACAATTGAACAACATATGAAACATTTAAAAATATTTAAAAATTTAATAATACATAATGGGTTAGTTATATCTGCCCCCAAAATGAAATTGTTTCAAACCCAAGTTAGATTTTTAGGACATATGATTAATCAAGGAAAAATTATTCCTATAGATAGAAGTATTGAATTTGCTTCTAAATTCCCTGATATCATAACCGATACAAAACAATTACAAAGATTTTTGGGAAGTCTAAATTATATTTCAGATTATTATGAAAACTTGGCAAAAGATAGAGTTATACTGTATTCTCGACTTAAGAAAAATCATAAATCATGGACATAGGAACATTCTCAAGCTGTTAGGACAATTAAGGCAAAGGTAAATTGTTTACCTTGTCTATCTTTAGCCAATCCAAAATATTTCAAAATAGTTGAAACGGATGCTTCTAATATAGGATATGGAGGTATCCTAAAACAAATTAATCCTGAAACTTCAAAAGAAGTTCTAGTCAGATATACATCAGGAAAATGGAATCTCACTCAGTAAAAATATTCGACTATTAAGAAACAAATGCTTTCTATTATTAAATGCATTTCCAAATTTCAAGATGATTTATTAAATCAATTTTTTTTGCTAAGAATTGATTGCAGTTCGGCAAAATCAATTATTGAAAAGGATGTTAAAAATCTTGTTGCAAAACAAATTTTTGCAGGTTGGCAAGCCCAGCTTTCTGCCTTTGAATTTGATATTCAATATATAAAAGGAGAAAATAATTTCCTTGCTGATTATTTAACCCGAGAATTTTTACAGGGTGGATGACAACCCCTAATTGGGGAAGAGGACGCGGCTATGGCCGTGATTGAGGATATGGGAGTAGCAATATGCTACCTCATCAAGAATCAACGGTCCCTCTAATAGAAGACTGGACAGCATATCATATATAATCGTTCTAGAAATATGCAGCAATTACCTGCACCTCTAAAAAGGGAAGAAATAGTTTCCACTTCATCCAGTAAGATAATATTTTACAAAGAGATAGCAGTCACTGAAAATTCTCAGGAACAAGAATATTTTGAAAATCCTGTTACAGAAAAAGTCATGTATATTGAGGATGAAGATATTCAGATAGCTCATAATGATGGTGGGTCATTAAAAACAAGATATCTTGAATCAAGTGAATATCCAGGTCTACATGCAGGCCAAATCTAGAAATTCTGCTGACAATTATTGAATCAGTAACAATTACTCATCACTTTCAGAATAATAATTCTGAAAGTTTCATAAATTTCAGTAAATTCCATATGAATAAGATATTGCTTCCAAGAGAATGGAGATTAAATCCAAATTGAGATAAAGATATAAGAATAGCAGAGGGTAAATATATTTACTTCAATTATTGGGATTATATCCAAGCATTTTCAAAAGCCTTTTATTATCAAAAATCCCAAGATTAAACACTCTTGTTTTTTTTACAATAAATCCAGAAATTCTGAACAAACCTATTCCAAATTGGGTTTTTGAATGGTGGTCAAAATTTTGTCCTTCTTTGGAGATATTACCTAAAGAAATTATGGATATATATAATCCATGATGTGGCAATAGCCCACTAGTATCAAAATTACAATCTGAAAGATTAATTTTTGGATAATGTCCTTTCTTGTTCTTTGCCAAATTCCAAATTTCGTAGATTTGGAGATGGACAATCTCGGTTTCCTTTGATAAATTAAATATTCCCATTTTACAAAGAAATTTCTTCTACAAATGGTGGAATCTTACGAGTATCGAAGATATTCAAAAAATAACATTTAATATCAAGACTGTTATCACAAGTGACGAGAGCAAGGGTTCCAAGGAACAAGACTTCCAAGAAACCTCTATGTCTAATATGAAAAATTATTTCCAGAAAAATATCCGAAAGAATCTGAGGAACAAATTATGGTTCGAGTTTTGAAACATATGAAGAATCAATTTCTCAACACATTCCCAACTCACTTCTCAAAGGATGATGATGGATCAATGAAACCCGTTTCATCACAAGGATCTATGGATTCTAATAATGCTTTTAATTGTCTAGCAGGCGAAGCTCAATCAGAAGAACCTACACCAGAAGATGTCTGGGATGCACTAATATAGTCTATATCTCAATAGACTAGAAATTCTAAAGGAAAAAGTTCGATCAATAAAGAATAAATGACTCCTCTTAATCTGGCTTTTAATAAACTCAAGAGGTGAGAAAAGAAAATTAGTAAGAAGATTAAACTTCTTAGTATCCAAATGGATGAATATTTTCAAAAATATCATCAAGCTAGCGTTACAAAAAGGAAAAATAGGACGGTTCAAGAAATTCGAACTAATTTTGAATATGCTCAAAGCACTCTGCAAAAAATAAGTCGGAAAAGAATAAAAGTGGGACTCCTAGCACAAAGGCTCCTCCATCTCAACAACATCACATGATAGAATTCTATTGGGTTCTACAATGATAGAATAAATCAAGAAGAATATTTATGTCTTCCACCAATAGGGTCTACTACAGCAAGTATCTTTGCTTTAATAAAGTAGTTTGTATAAATATGTTAAAGTTTTTTATCTGTATTCACTTTTGATGTGACGATGGGCCCAAGGATACCCGACATCAATAATGCTTTCTTTTTCTTTATTTTTATAAAGTTGTTTGTCTTGGCTTGTTTGGACAAGCATTTTCACTCTCTATATAAAGAGAGTTTTGTATCAGTTGTAAGCACGCTTAGAGTAGAAGCAATAAAAGTTTTCTCTCAGTTTACATATTACATAGCTTATATTATATATTAGTGGTCTAAAAAGTCACAACGTCACATACTGGTAAATCTTAAATAATAAAATTATTTAATAAGACATACTTAGATTTAAATCTGATATTCGGCCAATCACAACAATTTAGCTACAATTTGCCATTAATTAAATGAAGGAATAAATAAATACCTTGCCAATATTTTTTACTTTTTTTTTTACATATTTAGTTTTCTCTACTTATCCGGCCACCCACTATAATTTAGCTACAATTTGCCATTTATTAAACGAAGGAAAAAATAAATACCTTGCCAATATTATATGTTTTCTTAATTATTTTATCAAAAAGAACATCTCCATTCAATTAAAAGCTACATTCATCTTATTATTACGAATGTGACACTGTTTCACGGTCCTTTATTCATTCAGTGTCATAAAGCAAGAAGCTACAACTAATCTTTCCATGTAATTTGATGTTCATTATTATCGGTTCATTCGTTACTAATGATGTTGACAATCACAAGATAATCGAAAATATCAAAAATTTCATTAGCAAAGTAGGAAGAAACACATTCAGCTATAGCCTCTATGTCATCTTGAGTTGAGTGAGTGTTGTGAATTCACGCAGCGGAACGGCCCAAGCTTGGAGTAATAATAAGAGCAACACACACGAAAAGTAAATCACACACAAAGGGACACACAAGAATTGTTTACCCGATTCGTTGCAACAACAACTACGTCCGGGGGCGCTATCAAGCCAAAATATTCTCTCCAATATTTTCAGATGTTACAATTTGTTTCTAGGCTATCACATGTATTTATAGGGAACAATAAATCAAATCCTAGTAATAATCGAATTCCTACTCAAGAAAGTAATCTTCTTTCTTCTCAAGTACATCCAAATATTACTGTCAAAAGGAATCACCAATGCAAGAGGAGATCTTATCAAAATAGGAAACAAATCAACCCAGAATCGTGACCAGCGCGGCCGCCCTCCCAGCTGTGCGTTCGCGCTAATGTCCAGAGAATTCAGCACCCTTGTCCATTCCTCCAGCGCGCCCGCCCTGAGCCCTAGCGTGGCCGCCCTCCTGACCAGAAACTGCTCCGACGATTTGAACTCCCTTGATCTCACCAACTCCTCCGATCGCGGTTCAAATTCCTTTATTCATGGTTTTGACTCCACATCCCAACAATCTCCCACCTGGAGACAAACCATCCATGATACCTCTCTTGAAACAAATTTCAGTGGCCAGCTATTGCGTTGGTAGCGCCCGGCCTCTTGTCTAGTTATCCAAGTGAGTTGAAGCTGAGCTACGCTTCAACATAACTGTCGGTTCTACCATGCTCCGAGTCTTCATTCCGAATTATCCTCCCTGCACATCCCCGCTCACTTGCTTGCTAACTATCGATCCTGAACAGCGCGATTCTACGTGCCCCACACAGTCACAAGCTTGGAACCTTTGTGTGTTCTTTGCAACCCATCGCATCACCGTTCTAGATCCCGCTCCCATGTTGGCCAAATTGGCTCCGCGTCGGCCGACTTCATTACCCAATTTTCTACCAACATACCGTTTAGTGAAATTTCTCCCACCATGGCGATCTCGGCCACCACCATTCATCATTGGGATGCGCCTTCGTTTCCCCCAACGACTCATGTTGCATGTGGTATACAACATATTTTCCATGCCACCACGAGCCACCAAGCTAGCTCCGCGATTTACCTTCCACGTCCCACAATCGAAGGTCACCACACAACCCTCCTTATCAAGTTGCCTTATGGAAATTAAGTTCCTCTTCAAATCCGGAATATGTCGCACATCACATAGCCGCAAAACAGTCCCATCCGTTGCTTTGACCCGAACAACCCCTTTTCCAATGACCTTGACAGGATTATCGTTTCCCAAACGAACAACCCCAAAATCACCCGGAACGTACTGCTCCATTCTTTCTGCACTGGTGCATGAATGAAATGTCGAGCCCGAATCCAAAACCCACGAATCTGTTGAACTGCTCCCACCCAAGATTAATGCATCCGCTATCTCCTCAGCAACATTCAATTCCCTCGCTCTGCCTGACCGCTTCGGACAACTTCTCCTAAAGTGCCCCTTCTCCCCACAATCATAGCAAGTAATCACCTTCTTGCCACCCTTACTCTTTTCACTGACATTTAGTGCTAGCCCCGATGTCCCTCCTTTGCTCTTTCTATGAATTTCTTTGCCAAGAATCACATCAACGACATCCGAAAACTTCAACTTCACTTTTCCTGTTGAAACGTTAACTGCTATCGCAGTCGTATCCCAACTTTCCGGCAAAGAAGAAAGTAATATCAACGCTAGTACCTCGTCATCAAGAGTAACAGCCACGGAAGATAGTTGGGTTGCAGTAGATTTGAATTCACTTATATGCTTTGTTGCCGACATGCCTTCCACCATCCTTATGTTCAACAGCTTCCTCATTAGATGAGCTTTATTCGCCGCCGATGCTGCCTCGTATATGCTCGCCAACATCTGTAACATCTCCATGGTAGTCTTCGCCTCCAAAACATTCTTCGCCACATCCTTGGTCAACGTTTGCCTAACAAGCCCTAACGCTTTCCGATCCAAGATTTCGAATTTTGCTTCCTCTATGTCCGCCGGCTTTTCTTTTAATGGTAGATACAAATCCTTGTTCCACAAAACATCCTCGATTTGTGTCTTCCAAAAATTGAAATTCGTCCCATCAAACTTTTCGATCAACACCTTATTACCATCCTCCAAAGCTCCCAAGAAATCCATGGCAAAAGACAAGCCAAGCAATGATTCGACAAAAGCAAAGCTCTGATACCAGTTGTTGTGAATTCACGCAGAGGAACGGCCCAAGCTTGGAGTAATAGTAAGAGCAACACACACGAAAAGTAAATCACACACAAAGGGACACACAAGAATTGTTTACCCGGTTCGTTGCAACAACAACTACGTCCGGGAGCGCTCCCAAGTCAAAATATTCTCTCCAATATTTTCAGATGTTACAATTTGTTTCTAGACTATCACATGTATTTATAGGGAACAAAAAATCAAATCCTAGTAATAATCGAATTCCTACTCAAGAAAGTAATCTTCTTTCTTCTCAAGTACATCCAAATATTACTGTCAAAAGGAATCACCAATGCAAGAGGAGATCTTATCAAAATAGGAAACAAATCAGCCCAGAATCGTGACCAGCGCGGCCGCCCTCCCAGCTGCGCGTTCGCGCTAATGTCCAGAGAATTTAGCACCCTTGTCCATTCCTCCAGCGCGCCCGCCCTGAGCCCTAGCGCGGCCGCCCTCCTAACCAGAAACTGCTCCGATGATTTGAACTCCCTTGATCTCACTAACTCCTCCGACTGCGTTCAAATTCCTTTATTATTTAAGATGGATAATGAGGTCCACTTGTTTTTCTTACAACAAAAATTTCTCACCCATTTTCTCTTTCATATTTTATTTTTTCTATTCACAATATTTATTTTTTTAATTTTCGTGTAAAATCAACTTAAAAAAATTAAATGAGGAAGTACTTGATTTTCATATCCCTATTCAGCTGACAATGACATGGTTAGCAGATAGAACCTTGTAGGAACCTTCTAGTTCCCCCATTTGCGGATGTATATAAATAAAAAATGGGGTACAAAATAATAAATATTAGTACAATATTTTATTGATTATATGGATTGTGAATTCGTCGAGTTTTAATTAAACTCACTAACAAAATCATGAAACATCATTTTGTAAACCAAATGTTATGATATCTATAATACAATAGAGGGAGGGTTTAACCGCCTCTTATCCCCCCCATAAAGAGAGGCTGAGATTGAAAGTTGCAAATTGATCCGACGGCTGAGATTGAATGACGGTTACTTTTCTTTTCCCACTCTCACACTTCAGTTGTTACATAACCTCCCTTACTCCCCCCACACACAGAGTCCACACTAAGCACAAACAGTTCATAACTTCCCCAAACATACTTACCCAAACCGCTTCCCAGTTGATTCCAGTTGATCGATCTCAATTGCGGCCATTACAATTACAAACTCATTTACGTACGTAGAGACTTTTTCAATTGCGGAATTACAAACTGTTACACAGACAGAGAGACTTTTTCAATTGCAGGGAGACATATTGTTCTTGCAGTGCTGGAGAAATCGTGGTGTTCAAAGTCGACGTAAGCTCCATTTCTTCTCCTTATGCCCTTACATAATCACACTTTTCTTCTGGTTAACAAGTGGGCAGTAGAAGGAAAACATTAGTAATGAGACTATCAAGAGTCATAGCTAATCTATATTTTTTTTTAACTCTTGGGTAGGTTGCAGTTGATCTATAAACAGCTTATATCAAAATGAATACGCCCATTCGTTCCTCAGCACATGATTTCTTAAAGTGCAGGAATAATCATGAAAAAAAATGAATCGAGAAATTTTAAAGAAACATAAAAGAAGAGGTTAATGTCCATTGATTGATTTCACAAATCAAACCATAGTCCTCTATCCTTGCTAATTCTGATGTGCACAATCTATCCCTAATTTGACTGATATGATGCTTGACCGACATACAAAGATGTCCCGAGATAAGTTTCACAAGAAGAAGAAGAAAACAGGAAAAGGTAATGAGAAAAGCAACACCTACCTTCCAAAGTAGCAAACACTTCCCAAAAGTAATGAAAATAGGAACGCACATTCCCATCTGCAATTATAATGCTTCCATCAAGACCTAACAAATATATGAAAGTACTTCAATATACAACAGTTACAAGCCATCAAAGTGAGATGGAAGTAATGTAGAAGAAAAATAGCATTGCCCCATCCAAAAAGTGTAATTGACCTTAGAAAAACCATCATGTAGCAAGAAGATTAAACTACTGGGACCCCGTAACATTGTGAAGAGACCAAAATGTCAAATTTGAATAATATTTTGATATTGACATTGAAACTAAAAGACATAGTCAGTACAGAGGTCAGGTGAAGGAACATCGTAAGATGTATGCTGATAGTGATGAATGTCAGAGATGGTTTTACAAGGATGTGCAAGTGAAAATTTCAGATTTCCTGGTCTACAACAAAAGTAAAACAGCAAAATTTTGTTGCATTCTTAGCATTTTTTGACTACAATGAGTCGGACATCTAATAATGGATCCTTTCTTTGGGCGTATTATATTTTGGTCTATTCTCTATAATGGACAAGCATTATATATTAAATCTTGGTAAGAGATCCACCTGGTTAACATTTCCTCTCTCTCTCTCTCTCTCTCTCTTCTATTTTTAGAGACAACCTAACCAGGTAAATTTTGTTCAAATAACTAAAAGAGCTTCAATGTGACCCTGCTCATCAATTGACTGCACTATCTTTGCCCCTAAATTAGAATACATTTTTCATTTCTAGGGACATTGAAGAAGGTTGGCTAATAAGCACTTTTAGTTGCATACTTCCATAAAAACTCTTATGATATCACTATATGACTTCATTTTTATAAGTGCAAACTAGACATAAAGATGGACAACGGATGGTATAGTAACTTCACAACAAAATGAACATTCATCCATTTTTTAAGGAAAATGGACATTTATTTAGGGATGGAGGGCTAGCAATTATGTTTTACGTAGCGGTAAGCCTTGTTCTTGAATTTCCCATGTATATGAAATAGACTAACAAGTAAACTCTTTTATGCATGTGTGATTCCACTTTTATTAACTTTCTTCGTCAACTGCCATCACACTTTCATTTTACTGTCATGCATCATAGATGGAATAATGAACGGACCAATTAAAAAGACCAATAATCTATGTATATACCATATTTAAGAGAGACTTAATCGATAAGAGCCAATCCTCTACACATTCTATGGAAACATATGAAGATTAGTTTATAACTTTTCTAAAGTAGAATCCCTCTAATTAGTAGTGATGGATCCAAAAGCTGATAAATTATAGTCCGTCCTTTCCAATAGAAGAGGTGTGTATTCTTTTTTGGTATGTCCCATTGAAGAGTAAAATTTCCCTCTTAGGCAACTATTAAACAACAAATGTGGAAATATCCGAGCATGAACCTTCTGGGTTGAAAAGGCCCAACCGTTACACAAAGACATGAAGAAGAAGATAACAGGAAAAGGTAATGAGAAAAGCAACACCAACCTTCCAAAGTAGCAAACACTTCCCAAAAGTAATGAAAATAGGGACGCTCATTCCCATCTGCAATTATAATGCTTCCATCAAGACCATTGGCAGCCAGGCGGTTTGTGGCCTAACCTCCCGCCAACCCCCACCCTAACCTCAACCAGCTCAACTCCATTGGCAGCCAGGCGGTTTGCGGACGGATCTTGGACGAATTGCGGACGGATCTTGGACGAATTGCGGGCGGATTGAGGACGAATTGCGTACGGATTGGCTTCGCGTGACTCACGTCTTCGTTTCCCAAAAAATCAATTTGATGCTCCGGTGGGAAATACCAATTTGATGCTCCGGTGGGTGGTTGCCTTCCTCCGTTGATCGTCGCCGATCAAACCCAACATCCATCTTCATCAATCTCTCGGTGGGAGCCAATCGGAGAAGATGGACGAACTTTGTAAGATCGAATGGGGAGGGGAGGGGAGGGAAGGGAAGGGAAGGGAAGGGAAGGGGAGGAGGTGGTCTGAGTGTGGGAGGGGTGGGGTAGCCGGATTGGTGAGGGATAAGCTGGCCGGCATGACGGGAAGGGGAGGGGGTGTGTTTCTTTGCTTTTGGGTTTGTGTGAGTATGAAGAGAGAGAGAGAGAGAGAGAGAGAGAGAGAGATAGAGAGAGAGAAAGAGTCAGAGAGCATGCTTCTTAAAAAAAAATTAAAACATTTTAAAATAATATTACTACATCAATTTTTTTTTAATTAGGATTATTATATAATTTATACCGACGTATTTTTTAATCGAAAAAATCATTTAAAATTAGGAATAATATCTTATAATTTTATAATATTATTAACATTTTATCAATATGTTTAATTTAATTTAATTTAGAATTTAATTTATATTAAATATCTACGTATGTTTGCAGTTTGTTGTGTTTAATTTTATAGGTTTGAAAAAAATGAACGCTCAAGGAACATTGAATATTTATGGATATGGTGATTCGGCTCTAAGTGAAACAGTAAGTTAATATTTTACTATTACTATTTTATTGTAAATATTTGTTTTTATCATATGTGATATGTGATTGTGATAATAATGTGATTTTTAGATTGACATTTTGCGAAGAAACAATGTCTCGATTGTCATGCGAGAACCTTTTGAACACGATGAAATGATAAGGGTAAACATTTGTTGTTAAATTAAGTTTTTATTTCTTTTTTATTTATTTATTTACATTAATTAACGGATATATATAGATATTTCTACTAATATTTAGAATTCATTATTAGGATCAAAATCGACTTACCAACCTACCGACAGTTGCATTGCCCCCACTGGTATTTAATTCATTTCAGTTTAAATATTTAGTATTGTTTATTTATAATTTCAGTTTAAATATTTATTATTGTTTATTTATATTTATAATTTGATATAGATGCATGTAATTTAATTTTATTTATATTTTAAATCTGTCAAATTATGTCAAGTTACTTACCACTTCATTTTTTATTTTATCATCATTCTCATATATTTGAATCATATATTTGTAGTCATGGGATGAGTGCGTGAAAGAATATAGACGTTTGCACAAACCTACAACAAAGACTTGGAATGGGCATAATAAGGTATTTTTTTTTCTTATTATATTGTTAATTTAATAAAAATATATTGATTTCATTTTTTATTTATTTCAGGTGTTTTTACGTAAACGTACCTGGCCAATGTCTGTTTCGATTGAGACAACATATTTACTTCAACTGGTTAAAAATCTATATGTTAATTAGATGTTAATTTATGTCCTAAATTATTATTCTTTGTTAAAAATATTTCTTGATATGTAACTGAACATTCACTTGGGATTGGATGACATGAATTCTGTTTCATTCTACTTATCATTTTTTTCACTTCTTATATTTGAAACAGTTTAAAATTACATTTAAAACATCATATAATTAGCATGCGATTTCAGTTTCACCACTTCTTTCTCTTTCCATACTTGCTTCAAGGGCTGAGATTGAATTAAAAAAAAAAAAAAACTTCCCCTCACCACACCCACTCATCGATCACACAGTTACTACTTCTCCAAAAAGCCTTTTCGTTCTTCACCCATTATTTCACCTCTCTCTTTCTCTCCCAATCCCCCAACCTCTCCGTCTCCGTCGTCCAACTCCCGTCCTTCTCCCTCTCCAACAACTCCCCCACCTTCTCCAGTACGTCGCCGCCCACAACCCCAACCGCGATTACTTCACCCACTACGACAGCTCCATTCACCTTCTTTACTCCGGAACTCAGGTAGGATTCATGTTTGTTCCCTCTCTTTGTATCTCTAACAACAATCAGAGAGGACCTCCCCGCCTTCCCAGAAAAATCATAGAACTCTCCATTCTCAACAATTACAATTAATTAATCATTGTGTGTTTAATTTCTATATACGTTTTTGAAGTTTTGGATTTGATTTGGTGATGGCGTAGGAGATCGAGGTGGTTGACGAGATTGAATCGAGAGATCGGGATTCAACGGCGGTGGTTGCGACGACCGGAGGAGGAGGAGGAGGGACCTGAGCGAACGATGATAACTTGAGGAACGATGTTTATACTGCAGCTGCATATGGGGATTTGGAGAAGCTGCAGAGGTTGGTGTAGTCCGAAATAGTCTGTAAATCCCTAACTCCCCCACCAGCCTCATTGATCTCGGCCTCTCCCCGACAAATTTTAATGTTATTTCTATCACTTAATTTGCTAACCCTGTGTGTGTGATTTTATTTTTTTAGGTTTTTACAGTTTTCAGTATAGGCCAGTGGGAACCTCCTAGCACTGGAATAAGGTATTACATCGTTGCTTCTTTCTTAGTTCAAAATCACTTAATTAGGGTTTGAAATTGCTGAATTGATTTTAAAATGTGATTCAACAAATGAAATGAAATCTGTGGTATTTTATTTGGCTTCTATGCCATGATTCTATAATATGGTTGGTGTTTCTTTTCAGGGCATTGTTCATGCAAAAAATCGTCTAACCTTGGATTCTGATATTTTTCTAATTCCTTTTTAATGGTTGCTTTTACTTCCACTTTGGGTTTATTTTAATTAGACTTATGTGAGTTCTAATTGGGATACGGAAGAATTTAATGTTTGAATTGGCATGTTACTTAAATTGTTAAAATATCTACTGATAAGATCTTCTTCGCTGTTTTTGCTTGGGTTTTTGAAGCAAGAAATGAGTCAACATTTATGGGGTGAAATGCAACCCGAAGTAAGAACACGAATAATATACGAGTTTAGGCACTAAATCGTTGCCAAGGGTGGTTATGCTTTCATCTTATTTTGCGTTATGCTACGTAGTAGAAATATTTGGATTACCTTCAAGTTGGTTGAGAGCAAGCTAAGTGTTTAATTATATTCTCTTAGTGTCTCTCCCTTTTTTTTTTCTTTTTTGACATGATCTGTATGTGCTTCTGTGATACATTTAGATGACTTTGATTCAATGTTCATGGGTTACAAATGTTTATGCACACTAAAGATGGTAAGCAATTATTATTTTATTCATGATTTATAAAACGTTTGTCTCATTTGATCAATGAAATTACTAGATGCTGGATTGGCCATTCCATATTTAATATTGATCAAGAGTAAATTTGATTTTTTTTTTTTTTGGAAATTCATTTTGGGACGGAGGGAGTACAATTTTTTGAACCCACAAGGGCAATGGCGAAGCCACATAGAAGGGATGTGGGTCTCTCTAATCTCCTTCACTTTTGAAGAAATGTCATTTTATAAGCCTACTCATAATATTTTCAACTTTTGTAGCTTATGAATTTGGTGAACCCAATTGCATCTGTCAAGAGACTTTCAATGAGCTTGAATATGGCTGTTGATCTACCTGCTTATGGCATAGGCAATGAGAAACGCTTCATGCAAACACTCTTGAATGTTGTTGGTAACGCTATTAAGTTCACCAAGGAAGGTTATGTTTCAATTAAGTTCACCTGCAAGTCAATTGGAATTTCTTTCTTTGCACTTTTTAGTATGGGATTTGAGTTTAATTTGTGCCTCTCCATGATTTCTTTGGAGATGAAGTCGAAGGAGGAGAAGAACAGGAGAAGGACGATCATGAAGGCAATGTCATGGTATATCCATCATACTTTCAGGTAATTGTAATTTGCAAAAGGCCGAATTCGTCCAAGTCTTCCTTTTTATTTTTTGGGTTGTTTTCTCTAAGCAATTGAATGAATTCTCAATGGGAAGAGAATGTAAGTATCCCCAGTCGCGAAGTCACTATATTGGCTGCTTTCCTCACCCCCCCCCCCATCATTGCAGTTTTTCATAATTCAGTTTAACTGAAGTTAAATTTAACATTGAATCATTAGAATGCTAGCCTTTCAAGTAAACTACAGCTTCTATACTTAAAACTTTTGACTTTTATTTGCAGACACATTGAGCAGCAGAGAGAGTACTACTTAATAAGTTTTTAAAGGAGATAAATTCTGTTATCATCTGATTTTGCTTATATTGGTGTTACTTTTTGCCAAATATAATGTGGTGTTATACGTAGGAGGAAAGACTGACACACACATACAGACACATGCACGAGTGCAATGTGCACACTCATGTAATCTAAATAGCCTGGAAAAATACTACTCCCTCCGTCCCAAAATGAATGTCCAAAAAAATTTCAAATTTGCTCTTGATCAAACGTAAATAAAAAATAAAAAATTGGACATTCATTTGGAAATGGAGGGGGTAGCATAATTGTTGGTTGGTTATGGATGTAAAATCGATAATAGAATGTCATATCACTCATATGATTTGACCATGCATAATGAGACTTTTATGACGAGAGTTAGATCTAATGAAGCATCAAGATTCAAAAGACCAAGACTGGACCTTGGGAGGCATCTGTGTGGTATTATTTAGAGGGTCATGCTAACAAGTGCCATTGGGTGATTGTTAGATATACTTTTAACATTGTTATATGGAGCTAGGTACTTTCATTCAGTATATGTTGATGTTTTTCAATGTATTGGAGAGTGTTTCTAAGACCAAACCATCGCACATATAGGCGCTTAACAAGTGTTTTGGGGGACACTTTTCGCATTTCCTTTATTTATATCAGGGTACTTATTGAACTTCTTTTAATCAACGATAATGGAAGCTAATATAATAGACACTTCTCCTAATTGGTAAGATCCATTATAATTTACTCCCTTCATATCAATATAAGTGTCACCTATTCCACTTTGACACATCCCAAAATAAGTGTCTCTTTTCCCTTGGAGGATCCTTATAATCAATTGTCTAAAATGTTCTTATTGATTGTGATAGAAAAAAAAAAAGTAATGGGTCCACTGATCTGATTCCACTAAAGGTTATTTTGAGGGCATTAAAGGAAAGGCAATCGATTACAGTTGCGTTTTGGGGCTTCAATCTGATTGCTACTCTCCGAATCTCCTCCATAGCCGCTCTGAATTTTCGGTAATGCTTAATCTCTCTCATTCTTGAATTAAGCAAGGATTGTGTTTAAGAATTTGAGATTTTATTCTCGGTAGACATGAATTTTGTGGTTACTCCCCTTCCCAGCCAACTGAGGCATCCAATATTTTTGTTTCGCCCGCTGTATTTGGTTTTGCCGATGGAGTCCGTCATGGAATCTGAACCCTTTTCTGCATCTTTAATCATTTGTTTAAAGAACTAACATTTCCTTCGACAACCCATGTTTACCCTTCTATGATTAATTTATTTCCTGACATTTTGCTCTTTTGTTTGCAAGTTTCAAAAATTGAGACATTTTCTTATAATCAATTGTCTAAAATGTTCTTATTGATTGTGATAGAAAAAAAAAAGTAATGGGTCCACTGATCTGATTCCACTAAAGGTTATTTTGAGGGCATTAAAGGAAAGGCAATTGAAGTCAAATGCCCACTTAAATCTGTGTAGGAGACTGGGAAGCGGTTTTATCTGTTATATTTTGTACTTTGTGCTTTCTTTTCCTTCAGTGTTTTGTCCATTTATTGCAGATTTTTTTAAAGCGAAAAGGTTGAAATGTGAGTTCTAATATGGGGGTGGGGATGATTTGGGAGTGGTGGGATGATCTGTCAAGAAGATTTGATTTATTTGATGAGGAACGTGAATTAGATCGCATCAGGTTCTCTTCTATGTTATGGCATATCTCATGCTTTTGTGTTTTGCTCGCTCATTGCAGTTGAAGAAGTCTTCGAACGGATTAATGTTTTATTGTTAACAAATATCGAAAGTTGTTTCTATATTATTTCTCTAAATAATTTATAATTTCTGATTGTTTGTCTTCGAATAATTGAAGCCTGTTTTTAGTTTCAGTGCCTCTTTTGAGAATACCCTAAGTCATTTTCGTTTATTTTCCAAGTTTTTAAACTGTCATAGATTTCTATGTAAATGGTAACCAAGGATGTAAGGCATAATCGATGTACATTGATACTCAGAAATAAGACAACTCATGGAGAAGCTATTTTATTCTACTTATCATTTTTTTCACTGCTTACCTTTTTGTACTGACCCGTACCATTGGCACGGGCTTTTGAGTACTAGTTCTTTTATAAATTTAGTACTCCATCCGTTTCAAAATGTTTGTCCTATTTGACTTTTTTATTGAACTTTGACCACAAATATATGACAATTTAAGTATGTTCATGAAATTTTAAAAATTCATATTAATTCACAATTAATAATATTATCAACAACAACTTTTAAAATTTCATGAACATGATTAATCTCTCATAAATTTGTGGTCAAAGTTAAAAAAAAAAGTCAAATGAAACTAACATTTTGAGACGGAGGAAATATACCCTATACTCCCTCCGTCCCGGTAGAAGCGTCACCCTTTTAGGGGTGGCGCGCAAATTAAGGAAAAGTGTGGGAAGAAAAAATGTTGTGAGTGTAATTTAAAAATAGGAGAGAGAATTAGTGGAGGAAATAGTGAATTTTAAAAGTGTTGTGAGTGTAGAGGAGAGAGAATTAGTGGAGGGAATAGTGGATGGGATAATAAAATATTAATAAAAGTTTCCTTTTTAGGAAAGGGTGACGCTATAAACGGGACGCCATTTTGGGTAAAAAGTGACGCTTCGACCGGGAAGGAGGGAGTATATTTTAAGGCTCGAGAGCAAAGATGAATTTTATTAAGAAGGCCCATATTTAGCGAATTTATCTCAACCATACGAGAAATGAGAGGAACGACATAAATGATCGAGGAGAACAATACTCCCTCCGTCCCAATAAAAACTTTACCAATTACTCAAAAGGGCGTTCCGTTAGAAGTTTCACCTTTCCTTTTTTGGACATAAAATATTATTATTTCCTCCACTCATTCTCTCTCCTACATTATTTTAATACTCACAACACCATTATAATTTATTATTCCCTCCACTAATTCTCTCTCCTATTTTCAAATTACACTCACAACATGTTTTTTCCCTCCCATTACCATAATTCCCGTGCCCAAGGAAAATGGTGAAGCAATTGGTGGGACGGAGGGAGTATACTATTTTATTCATTTTAAAAATTAATATTATGTTTATAAATAAAAAATAAATTTAGTCTAGTTTTGTCATTATACAAACAATATATAAATTAATAAAATACATTTTTTTAAAAATTATTGCAAACTAAATATAATACAGTATTTCTCTGAAAGTAATTGATTACCACTTACATTGACAAATACACTTGAAATAAAAAACAAAAAGAAAGAAGACTCAAGACCCAATGGGCAGGATAGATAGCTCATTACGTCCCTGCACTTGTCTTTCAACACAATGAAGGGACACCAGATATTTAGTTGTTATATTCAAAATGAAGCGACTCCATGAAAAGAAAGAAATGGAGTTTATTTTTATTTGGGAAAATTGCATCACTTCAATTATTGGAATACTTTAGATTTCAAATTTAAACTCATTTTTGTTATATTTAACATTTTTTTTTTGTTGCATTCATGGTATCTGGGGCTTACAACATTCAGATATGTTAAATGAAACAAAATGAATTTAAGTATAAAATTAAAAATATCTCAATAGTTGAAATATGATGCAGTTTTTTCCTTTTAATTTTCTCTAATTATGTTATCCTAGTCAATCCCAACTTAATGCAAGAAACAAGTAACATGTAACGTCAACTATAAAGTGGGTCATTTCCTATACCAAATAAATAAGGACAAGTAACTTCATTTCTCCTTTAATTTTACTTAAGTTAAATTAGACATAATAACCACTTAAATTGAACCTACAATACATCCCGTTTTCTTTTTTTTTTTTTTTTTTTTTTTAATTATATCCCCTTTTTCACAGAATAATATCGCATTTAACTTGTTAACAATTTTAAATATCATAATCCTCAATAAATTTCAACTTAGGGACCATAAATTATAAAAAAATATCATAATCCTCAATAAATTTCTTTACATGTTGTATTATTTTTACTGCATCACATAAAGGTTTATAATACTACATGGATGGTGACAATGGGCGACATACGATTGTCGGCGATCGGTGACTGAAATTTGGCAACCAACAATTGACGATTGTGGCAGGCGACAATATTGAATATGTTGTATCATATATTTTAATTACTGTATGTTGTATGCAGTTTAATATATTGCTTCATAAAAATTTATCGGACATTTCAATTCAATGAGAAATTTGAGAGAAAATAATTTGTTCCAGAAAGAACTTACGAGTAAAATTTTCTTCAAAGTTAATTCAATTTGTGATCCTTTTCTTTTTAATTAAAACGATATTTTTATTTTATTGGTTAGGGGCATGTACATATGATTGTGCATGCAATACGACCAAGACCAAAAAGCTATATCCTCAATTTCGTCCTTTTTTTATTATTAAAAAAATTATTGGTAAAAGTGCCTACTATTCCCTTCGTTCCGGTTGAAGTATCCCAAAAGGACAATTGCACGAGAATTAAGAAAAAATGATATAAGAAAGAGAAAAAGATTAAATGTTGTGAGTATGAAAAATTAAATAGAAGAAAGAATGAGTGGAAGGAATAGTTAGGAGAGAGAATGTTGTGAGTGTAAAAGTAAATAGGAGAAAGAATGAGTGGGATAGGAAAAATATAAAAATAATAAAAACTTTCCTTTTTAGGAATGAGACATTTTAAATGGAACGCCCAAAAAGAAAACTTGAAAAACTTCGACTGGGACGGACTGGGACGGAGGGAGTATAATTTTAATTTTTAAATGTAGCACTTGGTAGTACTAGTATAAAACATCTAATAATACAAGCAAAACAATTGATAGAATTAGTGGCAAGATTGATTCCCCATTATTAACATAAAAAAAAAAAAAAAAAAAAAAAAAAAAAATCTAGCAAGAAAAGGACAAAATAGTAATTTCCTTTTCCAAAAATCTTCATCTCCACCTCCACATCTTCTCCTTGGTGTACGATGATCCAACAAAAAGGGTATAATCGGAAATATTCTCAGGTACCCCTACCCAACATTTCTTTGAATCTCACCATGGAATCAAGCCTCTGCAATTTCAACTGCTGCTTAAACTTGTTAATAAAATCATCGGCTTTCGCATTCACACATCCTTCCTCCTCCCCTGTCTCCGCCGCAGGCTCTTTCTTCAGTTTTCTCTCCCTCACTGTCGCCGGCCGCCGCCGTTCGACATCCTCATTCGCCGCCGGTTTGGCGGTGCTAACCCCTTTAGCACTAGCCGACTTTTTCATCTTCGCCGATACTTTCGCCGGAGATTTTTCGGCCGGCTTGTTTCTCGCCGCCGTCACATGGTGGTTAGATCCCATATCGGGTTGTGGGTGGGGAACTACGGTTTGGTTGTAGTGGGAGAAATTAAATGATCTGACTCGTTCTAGCAGCGACGGAACTCGAACGAGTTGACTCGGCTGTGAATGATGCTGTTCTTCATGTGATGAAAAACTATTAACTTCCGTCATGGGTTCTTCGTATTGGGGTTGGGTAACAAACGGGTTGTAATTTTCGTGGCCATGGAAGGAGAAATTGATGGATTTAACTCGTTCTAACAGAGATGGGGTTCGGGCGAGTTGACTCGGTTGTTCAGTATGTGATTGAGGAGCGGCAAATGGGTAGTGTTGGTCGGAGGTGTAGAAGGGGAAATTGATGGATTTAACTCGGTTCAAGAGAGATGGGGCTCTGGCGAGTTGACCCGGCTGAGGAGGGTGGTGGTTTTTGAAGTTGGAAGCTATGTAAATGGTGGCGATCATGAGGTTCAAGTAACAAAATAGATAGGTGGGTGTGAACCAGCTAGACATGGAAGCCCACATGGAGGTCACCATTTGATCAGACTCTAACATGGCGAATAGCTCTCTTACTCTCTCTCTCTCTCTCCTATGGGAAATGGAGGAGGCCGGTGAGGAGGGGAGGGGGAGGTTTTAGGTGTAGAGAACTTGATGGGATAGCATTTATAATGTGATTTGGGATAACATTAGTATATTGTGTGTTTTCGGATTTGGCATGTGCAGTACTTATGTTTGTTTCCATTAATTAATTTGTAAGATTTTTTGTATTTCACTTAAATACTTAGTTTAAGCCCGAAAATACTTAGGGTATGCTCCCGAATTTAAAATAGGGGAGAAAGGAAAAGAAATGGAAGGAAGAGAGAAGAAAGGGTGTGCTCCCTAGTTTTTTTTAGGAGGGAAGTGGGAGGAATTCCTTCCTAAACTCAGGAGCACTTAAGGAAAATCTTGAATTTCCTTCCCTTCTCTTCTTTTCTTTTCTCTTCTCTCCTCTTCCTTTCCTTTCTCTCCTGATAAAACTCGGGAGCGGACCCTTAGTTTAAGCCCGTGCTTCGCACGAGGTATATGTTTTCAAGATTGTTATGAAAAATAGATTTTAGAATGGGTTCATTACAAATTTTGAATATTTTAAAGACCATTTGGTTTGCTAGAATTAAAGCTAGGATATTTTTAATTCTTCATATATTATGTGGGGGTTATTTGAAAGTAAATGTGTTGTTAGATGATATCTTCGTAGGTGATGGATAGTATGTTCTTATCCACTCATTTTACGGCGAAAGCGGCGCTTAAATCTAAGTCTCCATTGGCGGTCTATTTGTGTGAAATTAATTTTCTTCTCAATATAATGATGGGTATTATTGATCGATGACAGAGGGAGGTTAGTATTGATTTTTTTTTTTATATAATTTTTTTTATATATCTTTGTGGATAAATCTGAACTGCGCATTCAATTTCGAATGCAGAAAACGGCAATTGAAGAACAATCGATGGAATTGAACAGGTATCATTACTTGCTCCCTACTATCTGATTCATTGCATTGTGACGTTTATTATAGACGTGATATGATTTGATGAGCTAGCTTGTAGTTTAGAAATAACTTTATATATGTGTTAATTATGAGAATATGTAGAGGTTTAAAATCGGTAGATAACAGTCATGTCCATTGAAGAATTGGCGTCTCTGGGGTTGATATTTGAACAAATTACTCCCCATTTAGTGAATATAAGTACCTACGCCTTCACCCTTGTTCCTCATGGAAAAAAAAAACTTTTCAAGCCCATTCTATTTCTTTCTCAGTTTCTGCATATAGCCTTTCTTCCCCGTTCTGAAATGAATCTAGCTATATATCAATCCAAATATTCATCTTTTGATTAGAAATACCATTACGTTTCGCACTCCTGACATTTATGGTTAGGATCGTAAGTACCCCAATCTGGATCACCCCCTTTCAAACACACGGGAAACACCGCAGACTCATCAACGCAGTCTCGACGACCTCTGGCAATCAAAACCCTCTCAAAACCCCCAGCCAAACCAAGGGAGGAGCCTTTCTGGGATAAAAAGGGACAAAAGGACCTTTTGGAAATTTTCAGGAAATTGGAAAAGCAATAATGGTCCGTACGGACCTCTTTGCTTTAATAATTACTAAATCTTCTTAAAGTCCACAATATTCCCTCAAATCCCGGGGAAAATGATTACCCCCCTGCAGAGTTGGTCCGTACGGACCTCTTTGCATGTCAACTTGGTCCGTACGGACCTTATTGCACAGGGAACATCATAATTGCAAATATTCCTCCATCATCACAGATTCCCTCAAATCGAGGAAAACCAAAAGTCTGGATTACTGTGAGGTCCGTACGGACCTCTTTGCACCAAATCTGGCACTATAAATAGAGGGCTCCCCCTCCTCATTTTCACACACCTCCCACTTCTCTCTTCCTCCCTAGGCCTTCTCGCTTCCCTCTAAGTCCTTCCGAGGCATTCCCGCCCCTTTCGGATCCTTCTGAGGCCTTCCGAGCCCCCTCGTGGTGCTCCGAAGCCTCCCGAGCGCTCCCGCGACGCTCCCGTGCCGCCCGAGGCACTCTCGAGGTACTCTCGAGGCCCCTCGTGGTACTCCGATGCCTTGCCTGGTCTTTCCACGGTGTCCCGGCTCTTTCCGAGTCAAACCGGCGATCCCAAACCACGCCGAAACTCTGCCCGAGTGACTCCTGCCACCCCAACGCACGCCGAACCTCTGCCCGAGTGATCCCGACGATCCCCACGCACGCCGAACCTCTGCCCAAACGCAGCCTGCAACATCAACTCACGCCGAAACTCTGTCCGCAGACAACCGGCCCTTCCTGAAGCAATCCCGATCCGTATCGGAACGCTACTCCGACCTCAAACACCATTCCCCAGCGGAAGACAAACACGAACCAACATTGGTAAGGCTTCCTTCCATTACTATTTCAATACATTTCCATACATATCATACAATGTAGACATCCGATACAGCATGCATTTTTAAAAGCACACACACACACACAACATTTAAAGGATATTAGGGGTATCCGAAAGACTCGTTTTACGAGGCGACTCGGGTGAGCTCTAATATTCTAATATTCTCTTCCCGAGGAGTCATCTGACCTCCGAACTCAAAATCTCATCACACAAAAACAGTTTAAAATTATCTTTAAACTGATGCCCTTTTTCAATGTTTTGGGCTTAATAAAAACGGCGTGGCGACTCTACGAATGCGAAAACAAAAACGGCGAGACAAAACCGCCGCCAACGCAAAAGATGCCAGATGCCGGGGCGCGATCGCGCTGCCTCTCGGATCCGGGTAATTTCAGTTGGCGACTCTGCTGGGGAAGTTTTTTGTTTTAAAAACTTTTAAACAAAACAAAAGATTTTTAAAACAATGATGAGGGTCAAACTTTCATTTTACCCCTCCCTTTAACTGTTGTGTGTGTGTGCACGTGCTTCGTTTTTATTTTACAAAAAAAATAAAAATACAAAAAAAATGCATCAATATACATCTGTGCATACATTTAAAATTCTTCAAAAACTTCTGTTTTACTCAGAAAAAAGAATTTTAGAGACCGCACACTACGCGCACCGCCGCCTCGGTTACACCGCACACTACTCACACCGCCTCGGTTACACCGCACGCTACGCGCACCGCCGCTCGGGATACACCGCACACTACAACCCTTAACCCGGAGTGGTCTCAGTTGCAGTCCGTTTGGTCTTCCTAGGCCTCTTGGACGCGCACGGGATCATTCCAAACATCCCATCCTAACCAAGCGTCAACCCCGCACGTTTGAGTCTTGAGTCACACCCTGTCCAGACTCGGTTGGTTTTTACCCAGTCCGTGTCATACAGCCTGGATACATATACCATGCCGGCCATTTTTCTGAGTCAAGGCTCGGAACTCAAGATCCCTTGCGCAAGCAAAGCGATGAAAGGTCATGCTAAAATCTTGACCTGATCTTGATTTTCGAAGCTACACCTGCACGATGTTCCGTCCCGGATATACATCCATGCTCACATGACACCATGTCATCAAGCCTTTGGTACGTCAGCCATGACAATATGACCAGCCAACGCCTAACGTCACAGATCCCTTGCGCAAGCAAGGTAAAGAGAGGTCATGCCGAACTCTTGACCTGATCTTGACTTAGTGGCCGGCTCGGTTCACTATTCACATGGCTAACGCATCAAAACGAATATGACAGGCTCGGTCCTTAGGTTCGATTTTTCTTTCAGGCCGGTGGAAACCGCTTGCACTATAGGACCCTCGCCTGGGGCTGTCCACCCCGGGATGTCGAAATACAGGTGCAAAACGAGGGGCTTATAGCAGCACAGATGGTCTCCACTGACCCAGGATCTAGCATAGTTGCGAAAAAGAAGAGCAATCTTTTCCAACCTACCTAGGATTCTGAGAAAACATGTTTTAAGTAAATTAAAACAACAAAAAAAATCATAAAAAAAAAGAAGAAACGGAAACCGCATGCCACGTGAGCTTTCCCCCTTTTATCCCTTGAGGCCATTCCTGTGTCTAAACCTTGCCCGTCACCCCCTCCAGCTAACAGAGAGTGGTCGAGAGTACCCGGGAACCCGTCTCCCAGTGTCAAAACAGCAAGGTCCTACCTCCTTCCCAGCTCTGTCACCAGGACAGTCCGTCAATTCCCCATGGCCAAGTCAGTGGATAACAACGATGAGAACGGGACCTTACCCCCAAGAAATTTCCCAACATTGGAAGAAGTTTGGCAGGTCCTGTAAGTACCCAAATCTGGCTCATGCCTTCCGGTTAAATTTCTCGGCAATTTCGGTAAGTTTTCCGGTAATTCCCCAGACCTTCCTAGTGTTCCGGAAACATTCCGGAACTGTTTTTAATTAAATAAAGGCTGAAGGGAATCCTTCCTAATTAAGAAACACGTTTTTCTTAATTAGGAGGGAAGGTTCTAGAATTTGCCACCTTGCATGGTTCTAGAATGCTGAGTCACAATGGATAATGCCGCACGGCTGCATTAGCTCGCTGCCCCTAGCCGCACGGCTTCATTAGCCTTATCCAGACTGCCTATAAATAGAGCCCTCCTCTACCCATTTCAACACACAACAACAACAATACACACAATCCATAGCAATACAATCAGTCACTCCCAAGACGTGAAGAATATTGGTGAAGGCTCAAGAAGGTGAAGAAGAAGGCCAAGAAGCTCCCTCCCTCCTCCTTGAAGATCCAAGACCAACCTATCCTCCTAGCTCCGACCGAAGAAGCAAAGGAAGCAATTGGTAACCTCGCACGCCCTAACCTTACTTTTAATTGATATACTTGCTCATTGCATTCATATATCTTGCTTGGGTCTTGGCATTTATTCATAAAGATCACATCTTTATCACCCCCTTCCCCTTTTGCATGCATTAAGACCTCATTTGTCATAAAAATGTAGTCTTTTTCATAAAGGTGCATCCTTTGCACCTAAAACCCCCATTTTCAAATAAAAATGTCATTTTTATGCATCATTTGCATATAAAAACTCAATCTTTTTCAATAAAAATGCATCCTTTGCATTCAAAAAACCTTTTTCATGCATCATTTGCATAAAAATCAAATCTTTTTGCATCATTTGCAATAAAGATTATTTCTTTAAACTAAGTGCATCATTTGCAACCCAAAAATGTCATCTTTTCATTAAAGATTCATTTTTACATGCATTTCCCCCTTTCCCCCAACCTGGGAATGGACCGGTGTAAAAGATCCTATCTTTACATCGTTCCTTCCATTAAAGGTTTCATATTTCTTTAGAAAGGGACACCTTGAACCCTATATCTCCGATTATCGCTTAAGAAAGAGTATGAAGCCTCTATACGAGCTCGACCGTCTTAAAGCGTAGGATTGATGGGCTAAAGACCCTCCTTTTCTAAAGAACCTCATCTTTGACCAAAAGAGAGTCATTCTCTCGATCACGCAAGTCCCGAGGGTCCCAAGGTTTAAAATGCGATGATCACAAGTCATAAGATGAGGACGGGATCATAATCCCAAATACATAAAATTCCAAGGAATCCCGAGCGACAACCAATAAATGGTTTGTACGTCCGGAAGACAACTTGGGACATTCCCCCCCCCCTCCTTATTTTCAAACACATGCACACAAGAAAGCACGCAAGCAAACACGATTACTGAAATCTTGGGAGACTTGCTCCGGCAAGGCACTTTGGGTGAACGCCAAACATTCTTCCCAAGGGGTAACTTAACCTCCGAACCCAAGCAAAAACCTTTTTTTTCAAAGTTTTGAGGTAATCAAAATGGCGTGGCGACTCCGTTTTTCAAATTAAACTCGGATGTCTTCAAACTCGCGTGAATCCAAACAAGAATTTGGGCACCACATTCACAGTTTGGCGACTCCGCTGGGGATTATCCCAAAGGAGAAAAGCTTCTATTTTCAAAACAAAAAAAATTGATACTCGGTATATAGGTGGAAACCACTTACCCTTCCTGTACACTCCCTGACGTGGGAGTTGGGATAACCGGTGGTTTAACAATCCACGTACCAGTATCCCTTTTCGAAAAACAATTTTGGAAAAAAAAATAAAAGAAAGCTTTTCCCTTTGAGCGGGTTAGACTCCCATCGCCGATTTCATTAATCGTGCTTGCTTTCTTTACCATGCATTGCATCATTTGCATCTTGGAATCTGTGCATACTTTGAAACGGGAAATAACCCGAAAAATAGCAAAAGGAGTGGAACCTGGAAAATTGATCCATGCAGTCGTACGGCGCAATCCTCCTTGGATTCTGACCGGGCGACCTCAGTGGCAATTCCACCAGAAAAATCATGGTTAATCTGGCGATCTAGCGGCTTGGGGCTACTCGGCTTCATGACTGGGCTCCCAGAAAAATTTACGTGCTTACGTGTTGCATTTTCCCCGTCCCGAAAATCATTCCTTTAAAACACATTATGAAAATCTCTGTTTTAACTCAAAAAGGAACATTTTTAGGAGACCGCACACTACGCGCACTCGATATATCCCGTACACTTTTGCACGCACGTCCTTCAAACCCGAGGGTGGTTCCACTGCAGCCACGGACAGCCTTACGATGCTCCCGGCGCGCACGGAATCATCCCAACCTCCCCATGGCAGCCGGTGTCGACCAATGCACGCCCGTGTCACACGTTTCAAAAAACCGTGACTTTTGGTTGGTTTTTGGTCTAGTCCGTGTCATATAGCCCGCCGCATACCCACGTAAAGGTCAAGCCTTAGCTCATAACGGAAGCCAAGATTTTCGCTCAAGCGAAATTCCCGCCGAAATTCCGACAAGGAAAAATCGGTGGGATCTTGACTCCGATATTGACTATTGACCTTGACCCGCACGGAATGCGTAAGAGTCAAGACCGAGTCTTTGCCAAAATCAAAAGATCTTTCGCTCAAGCGAAGCTCGCCAAAATTCCGACAAGGAAAAATTGGCAAGATCTTTACCGGCATTGACTTCGATTCCGACCCACGCACCGTGTATGCAACAAAGTTCAATGTGACACCGTGTCATCCGAGCTTTTTACCGCCCGACCCATGCCTATTATTCTCTCGGACATTACCGAAGGTCAAAAACCGTCATTCGCTCAAGCGAAACTCGCCAAAGATCCGTCAAGGCGTAGAGACGAGACTTTCCGTATTGCCTTGACTATAATCCGCATCGCTCGTGCGTTGAAAGGTCCTATGACCCGCTAGACCCGATAGGAGCGTTCTTTACTCTCGGTCGATGGGATCCGCGTGCCCTATAGGACCCTCGCCCGGGCCGTCCACCCCGGGAGGTCGAAATACGTGTGGAATACGAGGGCTTATAGACGTAGTGACGGAACCCACTCGATCCAGGATCTAGAGTAGTTGTGAAAAAGAAGGGCGTAACCCCTTTTCCAATCAAATAGATATTAATAAAAGACACCGTTTTAAGTAAACTTGAAGATTCTAATTTGCATATTGCACGAGCCTTCACCTAAACACCTACCCCGAGTCTAAACCTTTCCTATCCCTTTCCCGCAGCTGAGAAAGAAGTGAGTGAGAACACCGGGTCGGCGACTTGTTAGCACAGAATCCTCGTACGCCGCGGAATCCTCGGTTTTGTCGGCTTTTCGGTGTCAAAATGGCCAACATGGTAATCCACAACGGTAATGACCAAGCAGTTGGAGGGCTATCCTGGCTTCAACCCAAGCCTCACATCCGGTATGATGTATGTGATTGTGAAGACTTCTTAGAGTATGAGTATCAAGAATGGATCAATGAGGACGCTCCTTCAAGGAAGAAGAAGAAGAGAAAGTCCACACAGCAGGCTTAAGGAAAGATACGAAGCCGGGGACAAGAGCGTAGGAACTTTGGGAGAGCCTTCGGGCAAGTTTGACTACTATGTCGGTTATGCCAAGGAACCTGTCAAGGAACCCGTCACCCCAAGCACAGTCCGGCTGATATCCCTATGATCGGTGACCCTCTTGAAGTAGAAAATTCTGAGTTTGTTGCCATTGTAAGATTCAACAAAAAGCTAGCGGATCTAGAAGACGAATACGTAAAGCCTATAGAATATTTGGCCAATCGGGGAAGGATCAAAGTCTCTCCCGAAGAAGACTTTATCGGCATCATTCAAGCCAACCCTCCTATAGGCTATACCGACAAGGTGGTGGTATCAAAGATTGGCAAGGAAAAGATGACCTATCGGCGGTGCGTCGACAAAATGAGCCGGACACTTCGTCAATAAGTCCAGCCGCTACGGAAGAGCTAGGCGAAAGATTGCAACAAGTTACTTTAGTTCCCTCACCATCTTTCCACGATGCAGGCTGTCAATGATTTCCGACAAGCTTTTGATCGGTTCGAAGTCTCCAACTTTATGAAGAACGCCGGCAAGACCGCTACTCCCTGTGGCAACAAAGAAGAAGGAGTGAGATCCCGGTCCAACCCTTGTCAAGTCCACCTCGAGTCAATAAGTAGCGTAGGGTCCAGAGTCGTTGTTGTCTATTCGGTCGAGTCAGAATCTTTGAATTCCGATCCTCGAGAGTCATCCGAAGGCCTCACGCCCGAGGATTATGAAAATGTAATCGATGTCATCTTTCCCCTTATTTTGAATGAAATGACAAACCTTTACGATTATCCTCTTATTGCCAACTTAACAAATGATAAATTAACTCAAAACTTAACAACAGTTAATAATGAATCATTTGAACAAGATGCAAACACACTAAACGAACAATACATTAAAGAAATCTTTAAGCGGGTTTCGAAAAAGAGGAAAACCGGGCCCAAGCCGCCGAGGAGGTTTTGATAAGTGTGAACTTGGATACTATTGAGGAACCTAAAGAGACACAGATTGGAAGCTTCTTCCAGGGGTTGAAAGGGACGGATTGATCGAGCCGCTCAAAGAATACGTCGACGTGTTTGCATGGTCATACAAGGATATGCGGGGCTAGACGGTTCGATAGTAGAACACAGAATCCCTCTAGCACCGAGATGCTAAGCCGATAAAGCGTAAGCGAGAAAGATTAAGCCGGAATGGTCTCTACAGTCAAAGAAGAAATTGAGAAGCTACTGCGGGTAGGGTTCATCAGTAGTCATTGAATACCCGACATGGTTGTCCAACATCGTGACCGTAACCAAGGCCAATGGGAAGGTGCTTCTTTGTGTGGATTTCCGAGATCCGAACAAGGCCGGCCCAAAGACGACTACCTCTCTGCCAAACATAGACATCCCGGTGGACTCCACGCCAACTACGAAGTCAAATCCTTCGTTGATGGTTTTGCGAGCTACAACCGGATCAAGATGGCCGAGGAAGACCAAGAAAAGACAGCCTTCACCACACCATGGGGAACCTATTGTTATACGGTAATGCCATTCGGGCTCAAGAATGCCGGGGCTACTTACCAAAGGGCAATGACCGCGCTTTTCATGACATGATCCACAAGGAGATTGAGGTCTACGTAGATGATATGATAATCCACTCCAAAGGAGAGGGTGGGCGGCACTTTGTTGACCTACGAAAATTCTTTGAGAGGTTGAGACAGCATTCCATGAGACTAAACCACGCTAATGCACCTTCGGTGTGACAAGGGGAAAAGTGCTTGGGTATATGGTCACGGAGCGAGGTATAGAAGTTGACCCCGAAAGATCAAAGCCATCATGGATATGAGGACACCTCAAACCCGGACGAAGTCAAGAGCTTCATGGGTAAATTGCAGTACATCGGCCGTTTCGTCAATCGGTTGACCACTATGTGCGAGCCCATCTTCAAGCTCATGAAGAAGAATGTGGACACGAGAATGGACCGAAGAATGCCAAGATGCCTTTGACCGGATCAAGGCATACTTAGTACATCCCCGGTACTATGCCCCCACATAGACGAAGCCTCTTACTGCTCTATCTCCTTTATCACAGAACACGGCGGTTAGGCTATGCTTGCTCGGGAAAAGAAAGACTCTCGGGTAGAAAACGCCATTTACTTTGTCGGTAGGAAGCTACGGGAGTGAGCTCAATTACTCGGCATGTGAAAAGACTGTGCGGGGCGAGTGCAGGTAGTCGGCAAATTGAAGCATTATATGCAAGCCCACCCTGTGAATTTGGTCTCGAAAATGGACCCTATCAAGTACATCTTTGACAAGCCTTCCCTCTCGATGCGTTTAGCGAAGTGGTCCTTCTTCTTGGCAGAATACGACATCAACTATGTGACCAGAAAGGCCATCAAGGGTCAAGCATTGTCGGATCACCCGGCGAACTTCCCGATAATGAAGACAGAGGGCCCGAACCCCAATTCCCGAGATGAAGGGATCTTTGCAGTTGAGCCTGAGAATAGATGGCAGTTGTTCTTTGACGGAGCCGCTAACAAAAGAGGAAATGGTGTAGGAATGCTATTGGTCGATCCGAAAGATGAGCATACCCCCATAGCCCTCAAGTTGAACTTTCCTGCCACGAACAATGTCGCCGAGTATGAAGCCTGCATTCTTTGGTTTGGAGGCCGCCTTAGAAAGAAATGTCAAGGAGCTCGAAGTTTACGGAGACTCGGCCCCGATCATCAACCAAGTCTCCAACAAGTGGAAGGCTGTGGACCCTAATCTGCAACGGTATCATGCCCATATGGAGGAGTTGGTGGACGGTTCGGAGAAGTGACTTTCCACTACTTGCCGAGGGAAAAGAACAGATTCGCGAGATGCCCTAGCTACTCTAGCCTCATTGGTAGAGATCCCCGAGGAAAAGCCATAAAGCCCTTCGAGTGGGTAGAAGAGAAGCCCCGGCCTTCTGTTGTGAAGTGGACACTGGGACCCGAGCCTATAAAGGAACCTTGGTACAATCAGTTACCAATTCCTCAAAGACGGAGAGTCGGCTTTCGTAGACGAAGAAGGTAGACCAAAAGAAGGTGTCGAGCCAAAAGCTTGCGAGCCTTGAAAAGGTTGGCCTCCCATTATGTCATCCTAGGAGGCAACCTGTACAAGAAACGCTATCAAGGACCGCTCCTCTTATGTGTCACTCAAGAAAGAGCCAGAGAGTTGATGACCAAAGTCCACAATGGTCCTTGCGGTCCTCACATGAATGCCGAGCCACGATGCAAGTGATCCTCGAGAATGGGTTACTCTTGGATCTCCGTGGAGACGGACCGTGTCCAGCACGTCCGAACTGCGACAAGTGCCGGCGGTTTGCCAACCTCAACCATCTCCCACCTCATGACACATGCGCATGACGACTCCTTGGCCGTTTGCAACTTGGGGCATTGATGTGATAGGGAAAATAGCCCCGACAGGAAGCAATGGACACGAGTTCGTGTTGGTAGCCATCGACTACTTCACCAAGTGGGTAGAGGCCAAGTCCTACAAAGTCCTCACTTCCAGAAAAGTGGCCTAGTTCATCAAAGAAAACATAATGTGCGAGATATGGGGTGCCCAACGAGATCATTTCGATAATGGGTCACACTTCGAAGGAGATTGCGATAGGCTAACCGTCGGAATTGAGTTACTCGCCACAAGTCGTCCCCGTACGGACCTCGGACCAATGGAGCCTAGAAGCTGCTAATAAGACACTCGAGCGGATCATCCGGAAGATGGCCACCCGTGGTCGTGATTGGCCCGAAAAGCTTCACCTAGCACTCTGGGGCTACGTAACGTCTGTCGGAATAGCCACAGAGAAACTCCTTTTGCCCTAACTTACGGGATGGAAGCAGTGTTACCGGTGGAGTTGGAAATCCCGTCATTAAGGGTCCTCCTGGAAAACGGTGTCAATGAAGTCGAATGGTTGCGCGGCCAGGCATGATGAGTTAGCCACCGCTTGACGAGAGAAGGCTAAAAGCCATGGAACACACCCGAGCCTACCGGAGGCGAATGGCGAGCGTTTGATAAAAAGTCAAGGCCAGAGACATCAAAGAGGGTGACTTAGTGTGAAGGTAAAGCCCCTACCAGAGACAACCCCCTGGGAAAATGGGAACCCGTTTGGATCGGCCCTTATGTGGTGCGGAAGATACTATCGGGAGGAGCCATGAAGCTTGCGAGACTTGGATGGCAATCCCTTTGTCCACCCGAGTCAACGGTGATAAGCTCAAAAGATACTATGTCTAAAAAAAAAAAAAAAAAAAAAAAAAAGAGTGCAAAAAGAGTAATACCCAGTATTTGAAAACCCCAAAAAGGGCGGTCTAGGCAAAAGACAGGGTTGCACATAAAAAAAAAAAAAAGAAAAAAATCTTAGTGCAAAAAGAGTAATGCCCAAATTTAGGGCCGAAAACCCCAAAAAGGGCGGTCTAGGCAAAAAACAGGGCTGCACATAAAAAAAATTAGTTCACCAGAATGAACTACGTAGACCTGAGCCCCTTAGCCTTTCTTGTAAAAGGGGAACGTAGGCAGCCATATATGGTTCGGTCTAAACAATAAAAAGGACGATTAAGTTTCCATGAAATGTGTCCTGATCAATAAAAAAAAGACATCTGAATTTCCATGAAATGTGTCTTGACTAATTTCTAAAATAATATTTCTTGTTCATTACAAGTTAAAAACTTCTTGATGAGTTCAAGCACGGTCTACCTCTTGACTCTGCTAGCCTGCTACAAAGATCTAAAATACAATAAAATGCCTAAATAAACAAATGTGTTTGCAAAATGGCAATAAGGGAATCTTAAGAAGAGATCTGTCAGTCGTCATTCGCTGAGTCTTCTTTGGTCTTCTTCCCTTTTCCTCGGCCCCGTCGAGTCTTCTTCCTCTTTTTGTCTATGATGTCGGTATCCCTCATTCCGACCTCCGGTATCCTCACTGGAGCCTCCACCAAACCCGTGTCAATAAGTGCTCTCTCTATCCGAGCACGAGTCCGCACCTCCTCCCTCTGAGCCTCAGTCAAAGGAGCGACCTCGGACAACCTCTTGTACCGAGCCTCCATGTCCCTGACCAAGTCACCTGATTGGTTATGGCAACTCGCCTTAGCCTCGGTCTCCCTCAGAGTCCTACTCGAGTCGTGGTCAGCTCCCAATAAAGCTCGACGTCTCTCCTCCAAGATGACCTGAGTCGCTCCCATCTCCCTCTCGTACCAGTCCAAGTAGACAGTGGTCAAGATGGTGCTCTTCCTGCTCCCGAAGATAGCCCTGGGTGGGAAAGCGGTATGTGTCCAAGCCCTCGAGAAGAAAGAGAAGGCCGGATCCCTCATGTCCAATGACACCACTTCCATGGTCCGGATGTCCTCCCGATCACTTTCAATGGCTCTGTAAAGCCCCAAGCTGCCTGGATACCAAGCGGGGTATGTAGAAGGATGACCAGCGAGAATCCTGGAACCCTCACAACATAAGACTCTTGAAATATCCTCCTGGGTCCGCAACCTCCGGTGTGGTATCCACCAACGGATGTCCGAAGTGGATAGCCTAGCCATCATCGGCTCCCGGCTACCACTGTTCTGCTTGCCTAGGTGCACCTCTCGAAATCACCCAAGGGCCTTGAGTCGGCAAAGCCCCAGGCAAAGCCCGAGCCTCTCTGCAGCCCATAAAGTCAACATAGCCGGACTCCCGGACCTCATGAAATGGTCTCCCGAGCCATCCTGTCGATCCCATGCAAAGTCTCCCCCAAAACCGGTGGGACGATATCCTTCCCAGCCACAAGTCTCGACCATGTCCGAGGAGACCACCGTGACAAATCCCCACGGATTCGGCGGTGAACGAACGGAGAATACGCGAGAGAATGAAAGCATCCCTAGCCACCGCGGTAGCAGCCATAGCCGGAGATCCAAACCCGCCCGGGATATCAGAAAGGTCAATCCTATTCGGGGCTACCATCATCCTCTCAGCCTCTCCCAGAGGAATCTGCAGAAAAGATGCAAGCTTTACCGCCACCGGCACGTCTCCGATCAGCGGAATAGATATAGCCTCAGTCTCGGGACCCCCAATCAAGGCTCTGAAGTCTTCGTGCGTTGGGACGATTTCGTTGTAAGAAAAGCAATAAACATGTCTCCGGACGTCCCAGAACTTTGCTGCGGCTCTCAACAGGTCCCAATCGGGCGGGAGATCCCTCAAATGCCATAAAGACTTGATCTTGAAGGAAGAATCAAGCAGCCCCTTGTGATTTTGGAAGTTATGTCTCGCCCAAGATTGAAGACCGGATAGAAAATGGTCTCGCTTCCCCCTTTGCAATCTGACGGGCTTCTCCATCGCAAAGTGATCAAAGATGGTGCTTTTAGGTCCAAAATATGCTCTGGGAACAATTGGGACAAGTCTAGAGTGAAAATGAAATGAAATGGCCAAGCCTTGCTTTTATTCAGAAAATAACCAGTTCAGACAGAACTGTGAGCCGCACGGCTTCATTTGCCCTCAAGGCCATGCCGCACGGCTACATTAGCCCTCTGCAGAAAAAAATTCTGCAGCAACCAAAGTTGCTGCCCAAGGGAGTTTTCACCCCACTTTTTCAACCAAAACCTGTACAAAAACATATCCAGAAGCCATTCAAGCATTTATACACCATTATAAATCATTTTTGGCCCAGTTTCAGCCCCGATTCCAAGCAAAAAATCGCCCCAAGGCTCAGATAATATGCAAATTGAAAAAGCATGAATTAGAAAAGCAAATAAAGCATAAGTACAATGTCTTCGCCCCATCGGCGCCCAAATAAAGCAAAAAATAAACAAGTTGTGCATAAAAATTGTTCATTGTTTGTTTTGTTCCAAATCTACTCTAGAGACCCCCTAGGCCTCAGATTCTTCTTCCTCCTCATCGCTGCTCAGCTCATAGATGCTAGGCTCTCTCATCACGTCCTCCTGGTCGCTCGCATCGGAAAGAGGGATGTTGTCGTGCTCGTACTCCGCCCGAGTGCTCCAAGATATCAGCATTAGGACCTCGCCCACGAGGCACGGCACCCGGATGAGTACTCCGAAGCCGAGGAAGAGGATGCTGCGCCCCCGACATGCCTCCTTTTGCGCACAGGCTCCTGCACGCTTGTTGACGCTTTAGTAGCGCAGGCCAGCTTCTTGACCAAGGATCGGCACACGTCTTTCCAGCCCCCTGTTTGCCCGACCAACCGTCATATGTGCGAGCCGGAACACGAGAAAAGAAAAGAAAATCTCGTAAAATCTCGAGAAAAATCTCGGAAAATTGCAAAAGCGAGAAAATCTGAAAGCTAAAAAGGGAATAAGACCCTAAGAGTATACTCACGGTGCTATCGGGTGGCGGGGTATACTGGGCTCCCTCGTGTCAGGGACAGGAATCCTCATCCTCCTCGGTACTCCGTGTACGACGTATGAGAGGTGTGCGGGAGGGATAGGCGGGTCGATAGGCTCATCCTCCCCATATCCCCGAGTGACCGCCGGCTTTCGGCTTCGTGGCGTCCTCGGGCGCTCATGAGCAAACACGGCGTAGGGGTACCCATGTCAAAATACTCCTCCGCAGCTATACCTCCCTGGTACCTCTCAATCTCATCTGCCGGTCTACTGGGCTGCGGCATCCGTCTTGGAGGATCGTGTGGAGTAATAGCGTCAATGGAGGGACATGACCATGCTTTGCCTCGAGAAACGGTCCCAGGGTATATGATGTCGCAAGTCGGCCCGGTGAGCCACCTCCTCTGCCTTGTCACATCGACGGCATCTCCCGGCAAAATCTCCGGATACACGCCGAGGGTAGAAGTCCACTCCATTCGGTCCATCCTTGTTGAGCACAGGCTTCACCATCTTGTAGTCGAAAGTGATCCGGGTCTTCCCCGTGAACCTATCCCTCACATCTCCCCTCCAGCGAACCATCGCAGGGAAAATGGTGATATCACTCTGCTGGTTCCAAGGAAAGAACCCGATCACCTCGCAGAACCAGGCCTGCATGTTCAAAAACATCAAAAGGTCATTCTTTTTCTCATAAGAAGTCTCCAGACAGAAAAGAGAAAAGAGAAGAGAAAGGAGACTACCTCAAGGGCAAATGAGAAGCAGTCCATAGAAGCAGCTTTGTTTCGACTGTACATGTCCAACGAGAAGTAGAGCTCCGCCAATCCGGCCTCTCCCCAAGAGACCGTCCCTATCCCATCCACATCCTCCAAAGAGTCAAGGAGGCAAGTCATGGCCAGCGTCCCAGAATTAGCAAAGATAGTGACTGATAGCATCAACCATATGAATGCTCTAGCCGAGTGGGGCGGTCACATCATTAGCAGCAAAGTTACGCATGCAAGTCCGAATCGCCACCTCGACGTTCCTCGTCTCCATACCCGGCCCCTTGGGAATCGGCTCAAATCCAACCAAAGCCTGGAACTCCTCGGGTGTAATGTGGTCTCTCCAAGTCACGGGCCTCCCGGTGAGCTGCAGCCGATGTCAGTAAAATCGGCGGAGTCACGGTAAGCTCTCCCGGCTCAGGTGGAAACTATGAGTAGAGTCCCACCAAAACTCAGAAAGAGCCTGAACCAGGCCCTTGCTCTTTGAGGTGACGTGAATCCCCGTGCCGATGGCCTCTACAAACGCGTCCAGACCGGTAGCCCTCACCAAATTCTTGGGGTTCACCCCATTCTTCTCAAAATCCGGCATCCTCTGCCAAAGCCTGACCGCTATCTCAGATGGTCCTCTAGACTTGTTCTCCTGTAGACAAGCACAAAGAAGTGTGTCAATCATTCATCATTTTCAAAAGCATGCATATATTCACAAAAGTGCACATGTTTTCAAAAGAAAAGCATTCACAAAAGTTTTTTTTTAGCATCTTTTGCATCAAAAACGTGACTTTCATCATTTGAAACACGTTGCACAAAATCATAATTTTCACGATTCTTTGCACATAAGCATTATTTTCCAAATAAAATGGCATGCATGAATCCTTTTCATCTTCCAAAATCATGTTTTCTCATTGAAAATCAGAATTTTGACCTAGTTCTAGCACAAGGCAAGAACTCCGTCTCATATTTAGACAATTCTCATTCTTACTTCATTTTGCGAGAAAAAAGTGAGTCATTCTCATAATTTTCATCAAATAAATTGCACATGCATATTCTTAGCCTCATAGGTTGTTCATGCATCTCAAAATCATTCAAAAATCATTCAAAAATCCTAGAAAAATCCTAGAATTTGGGTCAAGCCCTAAATCATTCAAAAATCAAGCAAAATCATCGGATTTGAGCAAAATGAGAATGCTTACCCCAACCGATCGCGGGTTCGTTGATTTATGCTCCCTTCTCCCCGGATAGAGCTCCGATGGAGGCGTAAGGAAGTCATACTTCCTCTCCGTCCGAACGAGCTCCTTCCTCCTCCATCTAGCAGCCGCGGAGATGTTCCTTCTTGCTTGCCTCGGTATGGGATTGCCCTCCGGATCCATTCCAATCGATAGAAGCAAAGGGAATTGAAGAATTTTGAAGAAATTCTCTCCTTTCTCTCTCTCTTCCTCGGCAGTTCTTGGGCGGCAATAATGCCCAATGCCCGTTCAAACTGTTTTTAAATAATCTGGAAAAAACAGGTCTCTAGCCGTACGGCTCCTTTTTCTCCATCTCATGCGGGCGGCTTCATTCGCTACGAGCGAAATTACAATCCTACCCCCGGACCTTCCACTTGGGCATGCAATTTCCGTTATCTTTTAACCAAGATAACATCTTTTTCAGAAAATATCCCTTATTTCTTTAGCAATCAAGCTCTATTCCCAGTCGCCTCCGTTAAATCCGTTATAACGGGATAACGCTAGGTGACAACCTCCGAATTGTCAAAACTCTAAACTGAGCCTACCTCTATCCCGAATAGTGACGTACGCTCAAGTTTCTCTCAACTTAAGCTACCTCTATCCCGAATAGTGACGTACGCTCAAGTTTCTCTCAACTTAAGCTACCTCTATCCCGAATAGTGACGTACGCTCAAGTTTCTCTCAACTTAAGCTACCTCTATCCCGAATAGTGACGTACGCTCAAGTTTCTCTCAACTTAAGCTACCTCTATCCCGAATAGTGACGTACGCTCAAGTTTCTCTCAACTTAAGCTACCTCTATCCCGAATAGTGACGTACGCTCAAGTTTCTCTCAACTTAAGCTACCTCTATCCCGAATAGTGACGTACGCTCAAGTTTCTCTCAACTTAAGCTACCTCTATCCCGAATAGTGACGTATGCTTAAGTCATTCAAACTTTGGCAACCCATATCTCTGATTCAAAAGAGATTGAGATGTATGCTTAAATCATTCTAGCTTTGGCAACCCATATCTCTGATTCGAAAGAGATTGAGACGTATGCTCAAGTTCACCAAACTCTAGCTACCTCTATCCACTCGATAGTGACGTAAGCTCTAGTTTCAATCAGGTGACATCCTCCATTATTTGTCAAAATCTCAAGAATCCTAGACATCGTTCCTAACTATCTAGTGATGCTTGAACTACGATCAAGGCTTGATTCCTCCGGGATACGTAGGTAGCCTTTTATAAAAGGTCCAGCCATTCGACCACTTTGGTCACCCTGTTTCTTTGTCACTCCTCGGTGATAAAGCGGCCCCTCATAGAGGTTCAGATATCCGACCACCTTGGTCACTCCTAGCATATCCCCAGTAGGATCAATTGCTTGACCTCCTAGGTCATTTTCTCTTCTATTTCCCCAGCAAGAGACCAGTTTCTCTTCTTCCTCCCAATGGATCCTAATTCCGAACTACGGCTGGCTTGATTCCTCCGGATACGTAGGTAGCCTTCCGCAGGTTCGGCCACTCGACCACCTTGGTCACCCAATCCGTCTCGGCATTCGCCGAGATCGGATCCTTTTCTATCGACAACCCCACTCGCCTTGCAAGTGACGTTGCCGAGGGCTTCGTAAGTACCCAAATCACTCATGCCTTCGGTTAAATTTCCGGCAATTTCGGTAAGTTTTCCGGTAATTCCCCGTACCTTCCTAGTGTTAAACATTTCGGAACTGTTTTTAATTAAATAAAGGCTGAAGGGAATCCTTCCTAATTAAGAAACACGTTTTTCTTAATTAGGAGGGAAGGTTCTAGAATTTGCCACCTTGCATGGTTCTAGAATGCTGAGTCACAATGGATAATGCCGCACGGCTGCATTAGCTCGCTGCCCCTAGCCGCACGGCTTCATTAGCCTTATCCAGACTGCCTATAAATAGAGCCCTCCTCTACCCATTTCAACACACAACAACAACAATACACACAATCCATAGCAATACAATCAGTCACTCCCAAGACGTGAAGAATATTGGTGAAGGCTCAAGAAGGTGAAGAAGAAGGCCAAGAAGCTCCCTCCCTCCTCCTTGAAGATCCAAGACCAACCTCTCCTCCTAGCTCCGACCGAAGAAGCAAAGGAAGCAATTGGTAACCTCGCACGCCCTAACCTTGCTTTTAATTGATATACTTGCTCATTGCATTCATATATCTTGCTTGGGACTTGGCATTTATTCATAAAGATCACATCTTTATCACCCCCTTCCCCTTTTGCATGCATTAAGACCTCATTTGTCATAAAAATGTAGTCTTTTTCATAAAGGTGCATCCTTTGCACCTAAAACCCCCATTTTCAAATAAAAATGTCATTTTTATGCATCATTTGCATATAAAAACTCAATCTTTTCAATAAAAATGCATCCTTTGCATTCAAAAAACCTTTTTCATGCATCATTTGCATAAAAATCAAATCTTTCTGCATCATTTGCAATAAAGATTATTTCTTTAAACTAAGTGCATCATTTGCAACCCAAAAATGTCATCTTTTCATTAAAGATTCATTTTTACATGCATTTCCCCCTTTCCCCCAACCTAGGAATGGACCGGTGTAAAAGATCCTATCTTTACATCGTTCCTTCCATTAAAGGTTTCATATTTCTTTAGAAAGGGACACCTTGAACCCTATATCTCCGATTATCGCTTAAGAAAGAGTATGAAGCCTCTATACGAGCTCGACCGTCTTAAAGCGTAGGATTGATGGGCTAAAGACCCTCCTTTTCTAAAGAACCTCATCTTTGACCAAAAGAGAGTCATTCTCTCGATCACGCAAGTCCCGAGGGTCCCAAGGTTTAAAATGCGATGATCACAAGTCATAAGATGAGGACGGGATCATAATCCCAAATACATAAAATTCCAAGGAATCCCGAGCGACAACCAACAAATGGTTTGTACGTCCGGAAGACAACTTGGGACATTCCCCCCCCCCTCCTTATTTTCAAACACATGCACACAAGAAAGCACGCAAGCAAACACGACACGAAATCTTGTGAGACTTGCTCCGGCAAGGCACTTTGGGTGAACGCCAAACGTTCTTCCCAAGGGGTAACTTAACCTCCGAACCCAAGTAAAAACCTTTTTTTCAAAGTTTTGAGGTAATCAAAATGGCGTGGCGACTCCGTTTTTCAAATTAAACTCGGATGTCTTCAAACTCGCGTGAATCCAAACAAGAATTTGGGCACCACATTCACAGGTCCTCATGGCCATTGAGAAACGTCAAGGTGAGCAACAAGCCTGGATCGAAGGTGCCATGCACCACTTCGGAACATTAGCCACCCAACTACCCGGGGCTTCCCAAGTCATGACTGCTCCTACAGCCTCTAACGTCTCTCATTGTCTCCCAGAAATTAACCTGTTACCCTCATACGAGCCATGCAGTTATGACGTAAGGCCACAAGACCTTCCAGAAGAAAGCTCGCCCATTCAGCCTCCTGAGGTCCCGGTACCACCGCCGAACAACGAACACATCTGGTGGGACGTCTGCGATTGTAGTGCTTGTCTGGAAATGGAATTCCAGGATGAAATGAATGAGGGCCATCCTCGAAGAAAGAAGAAGCCATCTTCTCAACAAAAACTGAAAAAGAGGTATGAATCCGGTGATCCCACAGTCGGAACCCTTGGAGAACCCTCGTGAAAGTTTGACTACTATGTCATCTACTCCAAAGAAGCCTAGCTCTCGCACAAGGCTATGGCAATGTACGCTCCATGATCACTGGGACGAGCTTCGCACCGCCACCGAAGGCCCGAAGGTCCGGATAATCCAACCCCGTCTTGGGAAGATCTCAAAGCCACTATTGATGCTTCGGCAAAGGCTATGACAGCCTGAACGAATTGAAATGCGCAGCCGGCCTTACGCCAATCGTGCTCCTCCCACTACGTAAACGGGAGAGACAAGCAAAACCATAAGTCCAGAGGTGAACGTTCGACATGTTCCGGTCAAATCCCAAATAATCCTCCACGGATAGACAAAAGGCCACCATACCCGAGCCACGAACCGAAAAGGGACCCTATGCCAAAGAAGCCGAAACCTTGGACCCAAAGGTCAAGATCCCGTCCTAACACAAACTCAAGCGGACTCGAGCCAACATCTCACTCTGGTCCTTACTCACTTCATCTTACCCGCACAAGCTCAAGTTGGAAGAAAGCCCGGCCCAGACCATGGTTCCCATCACAAGGACACCGATGAAGCGGCCGTATGATTGGCAATGTTAACTACAAAGAACATTATCACTTTCACAGAGCTCGACCTTCCAAAATTTGGGGCCGACCACAACGAGCCTCTCTACATAACAGCTCAACCGGACGAGCGCCGTCTCCCTGGGTCTTGGTAGACGGGGATCATCCATGAACGTCCTTCCACCAAAATGATGGATTTGCTAGGGATCAAAGCAACCGATCTAAAGCCCTCGACTCGTGCAATCAAGGCATACGACTCAACATCCCGCCTCGCCTTGGGAATAGCCACCTTGAATTTGTGGTTCGGAAAACAAATGGTCCCGACGGATTTCCAAGTCATCGACATCCCGATCACCTTCACCGCCATTTTTGGGATGCCTCGGCTACACCCGTATCAATGGGGTGGCATCCACTCTCCATCAGTGCGTAAAGTTCGTCCAAGGAACAGATCTTACCATCATCTACGGTGATAGCGTAGTCAACGAAAGGACCGACACAAACGGCGTCCCGGTCTTAGAGATCAAACCCGACGATGATGGCATGATGCTAACAGGTTCACAATCGAAAGCCCAAAGGCCCAAGTGTGCCACATAGACCTCGCCTTTGATTTGGGACAAGATCCCTCCCCCGATGAAAATGATGAAGCACATGAACTACATCCCGGGGCTCGGTTTGGGAAAATGCCATCGTGGCACCCAATGCATCATCAATATCAAAGAACAACAATACTCGCACGGCTGGGATACATTCCCACTCCCGAACACATTGCGGAGGACAAGCGAGCGGCACGAAAACGCTCCACAGATAACAAAAGAGGCTTGCACGCAATCTCCGATCTTCGTCCCATACAGCTTCGACATGACCAAGTACTTCACAAAGAAGGCCTAACTTGGAAGAAGATCCGGCAAAGGGAACAGAGCCGATCGCCAAACAAAGCCGGCCGACAACCATGGACAAGCTCCAGCAGTAACCTGGCAAGATTCGGAGGCCTCAAGCCAAATCCCGTCCGAAGAGCATTTCTCGACACACCGCCTCCGCCGGATCCACAACCACCACTATTCACAATGAATTTTGGTTCGGAAAAACTCCTCCTTTCGGGCGTAAGAACGCGAAAAACTCTCTGTCAACACTCCCCGCTTCAACAAACGGGACGAGTCTCGCATTCGAGCTAGTAATGCCCAAGACAAAAGCAAAAGACTCCGCAGACGATGCTTGGGACGAGCCACCGCTCCACCTCGCTTCTTCAAAGAAGAAATCGAGATGCCGATCTAATCGATTTTGTTTCGATAAATCTCGTGATAGCAATGATCGGGAACGGTGACATAAAGCCCTTCAAGCCCCATCTCCTATCAAGCTCATTGCCACTCAATAATCGGCCACCTTCTCCTGACCCACCGCCAAAGAAAAAGGACATGATCGAACAACTTGGTCCGACCCCCGAGTCCTAGAGTCTAGTGTCAAAACTCATCCCGAGTCCATTATCTTTGAATTTGAGTCTATCGAGCCATCGATGGCCTCACGCCGTAAGATTACGAGCTCCTTGCCAATAATGTATTCCCGTATGCTCTTAATGAATGCTTCGATCTTTCCGAGTATCCTCTCATTGCATCTTTAACAACCGATAAATTAACTAACACACAAACAGTTAATAACGATTCACTTGATAAAGAAGCGGACACATTAAAGCGAACAATACATTAAGCACATCTTTAAGCATGTTGTCAAACGAGAGAAAAACCGGGCCCAAGCCGCGAGGAGGTTTTAACCAAAGTGAATTTGGGAATCATTTGAAGAGCCAAAAGAGACGCAAATCGGAAGTTTCTTCACCGGCACAGCAGCAAGACGCATTGGCTTGCACCGCTCAAAGAGTTCGTGGACGTGTTCGCTTGGTCTTACCGAGACATGCCCGGATTAGATCCTAACATTGTAGAGCACCGAATCCCTTTGAATCCCGAGGCTAAGCCCATCAAGCAAAAGCTACGCCGAATCAAGCGTAATGGTCTTTACAAGTCAAAGAGGAGATCGAAAAATGCTCCGCGTTGGCTTCATCGGGGTGATCGAGTACCCACATGGCTCTCCAATATCGTCACGGTCACCAAGGCCAATGGAAAAGTACGCCTGTTGCGTGGACTTCCGGGATCTCAACAAAGCAAGTCCCAAGGACGATTTTCCACTACCCAACATCGACATGTTGGTAGACACTACTGACTAATTTCGAAGTCAAGTCCTTCGTGGACGGTTTTGCGGCTACAATCAAATCAAGATGGCCGAAGAAGACCAAGAAAAGACGGCTTTCACTACTGGGAACCTACTGCTACACGGTGATGCCGCTTGGACTAAAGAACGCTGGGCTACCTACCAACGGGCAGCGACCGCCCTCTTTCACGACATGATCCACAAGGAGATCGAAGTGTACGTCGAAGACATGATCATTCACTCAAAGGGATCGATGGACAACACCTCGCGTACACGAGAAAATTTTTCAATCGCCTCCGAAAACACTCAATGAGGCTTAACCCCGCCAAATGCACATTTGGGGTTAGCGAGGCAAGGTTTTGGGATACATGGTCACCGAGAGAGGCATCGAGGTTGATCCTCAAAAGATCAAGGCTATCATCGAAATGAGACCACCGCAAACTCGGACGAGAGGTGAAAAGCTTCATGGGCCGCCACAAAAGATATCGCCGCTTCGTCAACCAATTGACCTCTATGTGCGAGCCAATCTTCAAACCGATGAAGAAGAACGCCGACATCGAATGGAACTCGAATGCCAAGATGCCTTTGAGAAAATAAAAGCATACCTTGTGAGTCCTCCGATTCTCTGTCCTCCCCACGAGGAAAAGCCATTGTTGCTATACCTAAGCGTGACCGACACCGCAGCTGGAGCCATGCTCTGTCAAGAAAGAAGGAGTCACGAGTCGAAACGCCATCTACTTCGTCGGTCGAAAATTTCAAGGCGGCGAACTCAATTACTCGGCCCTCGAGAAAACTGCGCGGCTACGGTATGGGTTGTCGGGAAACTACGGCACTACATGCAGTCGCACACGGTACACTTGGTTTCCAAAATGGACCCAGTCAAGTACCTCTTCGACAAACCATCTCTGTCAATGAGGCTAGCCAAATGGTCTTTCTTCCTAGCGGAATTTGACATCAAGTACGTGAACCAAAAGTCAATCAAGGGACGGGCCATGGCTGAACAACTGGCTGATTTCCCAACCGACGAGGCTCGAGGCCCCGAACCACAATTTCCAGACGAGGGAATCTTCGCAATCAAAGGCGAAAATCGATGGCAACTGTTCTTCGACGGAGCAGCCAACAAAAAGGGAAATGGCATCGGTATGCTCTTGGTAGATCCCAAGGACGAGCACACCCCAATTGCTATAAAGCTCAATTTCGAGGTAACCAACAATGCCGCCGAATATGAAGCTTTGTCTTTGGACTACAAGCCGCACTCGAGAGGAATGTCCGAAACTCGAAGTTTATGGGGACTCAGCCTTGATCATCAACCAAGTCTCCAACAGGTGGAAAACCATAGACCCAGGCTTGCAAAAATACCATGCTGCATGGAAGACCTCATCACACAATTCGAAGAGGTCACCTTCCACTACTACTTGCCAAGAGACCGAAACAGGTTTGCGGATGCCTTAGCCACCTTGGCTTCCCTTGTGGAAATCCCTGAAGGAAAAGCAATCAAACCCTTCAAGGTCGGACGAAAGGAAATTCACGCCTCTTGTTGTGAGATCGAACCGTAACCTAAGCCCGTCAATGAGCCATGGTATAACCGCATCTTCCAATACCTCAAGAACGGGGAAACCACCTTCATGAACAAGGAAGACCCACACACGTAAGGGGTCAAAACCAAGAGCATCATGGCCCTAAAACGCCTCGCCTCTCACTTCGTCATCCTCGGGGACATGCTATACAAGAAACGCTACCATGGACCACTCCTACGCCGCATCGCCCAAGAAGAAGCAAACAAGTTCATGAACGAAGTCCACAATGGGGCTTCGCGGTCCCCACACGAACGCCAGAGCCCCGATGCAAATCATTCTCGGGATGGGCTACTCTTGGATCTCCATTGAGGCGGACAGCATCCACTTTGTCCGAAGCCGCGACAAGTGCCAGCGGTTCTCCAACCTCAATCATCTGCCGCCCCACGATCTCTACCGCATGACTACACCCCGGCCATTTCGCCACTTGGGAATTGACGTCATCGGGAAAATTGCTCCGCCCGGGCGGCAACGGCCACGAGTTCATCTTAGTAGCCATCGACTACTTCACCAAATGGGTCGAAGCCAAGTCCTACAAGGTACTCACCTCCAAGAAGGTCGCGCATTTCCTCAAGGAAAACATCATCTGCCGATACGGCATCCCAAATGAGGTCATATCGGACAATGGCTCACACTTTGAGGGGAATTCGACGGGGCATAGCCGGTGAATTCAAGATCACACGCCACAAATCTTCTCCCTACCGGCCACAAACAAACGGCGCCGTGGAAGCGGCAAACAAAACCCTCGAACGGATCATCCGAAAATGACCACCCGAGGACGAGATTGGCCCGAGAAGCCGCACCTTGCACTTTGGGGCTACCGTACATCGGGGCCGAAACGACCACGGGAGAAACCCCATTCGCCCGACATACGGGATGGAAGCAGCCCTTCCCATCGAGCCGGAAATTCCCTCACTCCAGTCTTTGCTGGAAAATGACATCAACGAAGTTGAATGGCTCGAGCCGACACGACGAATTGGCTCTGCTAGACGAGCGGACGACTAAAAGCCATGGAACACGTCCGAGCCTATCAAAGCGGGATGGCTAGAGCTTTCGACAAGAAAGTCAAATCCCGAGACATCGGGGAAGGCGACCTTGTACTCAAAGAAAAGCCTCCCACTCGAACCAACCCAGCTGGGAAAATGGGAACCCACATGGATCGGCCCTTTCGTGGTTCAAAAGATCTTCTCCGGAGGCGCCATGAAGCCGACGGACCTAGACGGTAATCCCTTCATGAATCCAATCAACGGAAGCAAACTTCGCAGATACTTCGCCCGAAGAAGAACAAGCGTGCATCTCTTGGCACTCCATGTAGTGTCGAACTACGCGAGACACTGAGCCCTCTAGTCCGGGGAATGTAGGCAACCTTAATTGGTCCGGTCTAAAAATACACAAAAAAGTCAAAAGTTTGAATGTCAATCAAGACCTCCATCAAGCTACGCACTTTTCAAGAACACGCCCCAGCAGTCACCTTGACCAAGTCAAACGACGGCGGCAACATCAAAGGACATCCGAGGGTCACTCAGCATCAAATGACCGACTCATGTGCGCTTCCAAGCCGGGGGCTTGTCTTCGCCCTCACGCGCTTCAAAAAAAAAAAAAAAAAAAAGAGCTCGAGCAAGGGCTCACAAAAAAAAACAAAACAAAACAAAAAAAAGAGAGAGCTCGAGCAAGGGCTCACAAAAAAAAATAAAAATAAAAGAAGCTCAAGCAGAAGCTGCGAAAAAGAGGTCAAGAGCCCGACGCCAACAAGCGGCAAGGAAGCTACGAAAAAGACCGTCAAAACGACTTGTCCAAGGAGCATTCAACCTCTCAGCCAAGCACAAGGCCTAAGCAAAAGGGATTGCCGTCATGGCCCAGACTGCTTCAGTCCGCAAATGCAACAGAAAAGTCCAAGGACGGACGCCGACAAGGTGCACAAAAGACACAAAGGCAAACAAGAGATCTTGCGTCTCGACAAAGCTTTAAAAGTAAATCACAAATCACTAACGGTTACAACATTTCTTGATGAGTTCAAGCACGGTCTACTCTCAAGTTCACAACATGCTAAAAGACAGCTTAATACATTTAACAAATAATGTGTTTGCAAATGCAATGAATGGATACCTAGGAGGTCATTCCGCGCCATCTGCGCTTGTCCCCTCGCCATTCTTTCCTTTCTTCCCTCGTCCCCGCGAGTCTTCTTTCGCTCCACGTGAACCAACTCTGCGTCTCTCGGTCCGAGATCGGGGTCCTCCCCGAAGAGTCAAACAATCCAAGAGCTCTCGGGGCTTCATTCGCCCGTGCTTCGGCTCGGATCTCCTCCCTGCGAAGTGCAAAGAGGACCTCTCCCCGTCGGTCGGTCAACTCTAGTCTCAGTAGTCAAACAAAGTGTCTCCCGTCACATCCAAAGGGTCGACCGAGGCTTCGGCACTCCTAAGGCAATAGCTACTACGGCAACCGGTCCCGAGAATCGCTACACGCCCGCTCTCCAAAGCCACTTGGGACTGCCCAACACGCCGCTCATACCGGGCCAATCTTGAGTCGTCAATACGACACTCCCAGACGTCTAAGGAGTACCACAGAGGGAAAGCGGAATACTTCCATACCCTCGAGAAAATACAAGAAGGCACACTGAAGCCGCCATACGAAGAGGAACTACCTCCGCGAGTAGCAAGATCATCCCGGCCCAACAAAGGCCTCTGCTTCATCCCAAACCGCCAGGAAACAAGCGACGGAATATAGAAGGAGGACCAAGACAAACCCGGAACTCGACAACGTAGGACCCTTCCCGCAAGACCCTCCTAGTCTCAATCCTCCGGTCAAGGAACCCACCGGCGGATCGATGCGTACCAAGCCGTGCCATCCATCTCTCCCGGGCGGATCGATCCATATCCAACGCAAGAGGTCGGCGAGCAAATGACCACGGACTAAACGACGTCGGAGCCTCGGGCATGGCCACGAAGTCTCTCTCGCAGCCACAAGGTGAGCAAAACGGGGCTTCCCCCTCTCATGAAACGATCCCCAGTCGCCAGACGGTCGATACCATGAAGAGTCTCCCCTAGCACCAATGGGACAATATCCTCTCCGGCCACTGCGGTGCCCTACCACATCTAGCAAAGCGCCATCGCAAATGCCAAGGGAGGCGACCAGAAAAGCGTCGCCATCACGCACAAGGCAAATGCGTCCCAAGAGACATCACTCTCATCATCAACCATGAACCGCTCCGGCGAACTCAGAAATGTCAATATGACCCGAATCAAGGATCATACCTGCACTTCTTCCAACGAAGTACGAAGAAAGCACGCAAGCTTCACGCTCACCGCGGCACCACCCATCAAAGGAAGCGAGATGGCCTCCACCTCCGGTCCCCCATCAAAGCCCGAAAATCCTCAAAAGTGGGCACCATTTCATTGTAGGAGAAACAATACACATGCCTCCTAACATCCCGAACTTCGCGGCGGCCCGCAACAAATCCCAATCGGGAACCAACTCCTTAAAAGACCAAATTGAGCAAAGACGAAACCTTACCTCGAAAGCCCGTCTACGATGCCTCATACGGCGCCGCATCCACGTCTTCACTGCTCAAGGAAGTGTGCTTGCCTCTCTGCGAAAGCCTCGGCAAAATTCTAGGAACGTACGAAGAATCCATGGCAAAAATGGAGGTTCCTAGAGAAAATGGGGAAGAAAGCTCGAAAATGGCCGCAAATGGGGAAATGGGGAAGAACCGAGACATTTGGCAAGCATTTATCTCCTTCCCAAAAAGCAAGGTTGGTCCGTACGGACCACTTTGCATGCTAAGTATGTCCGTACGGACCTCCTTGCAACCATGACCCATTTTCCCAAAGAAACGGTACAACAACCACTTTGTCCTCGGCGGGACCTTGCTCCAAAGCGCCCAAACACTTGCCAAAGCCATTCCCGGTGAACATACACTACCCACAAACGCACTCTCAGCTCACGTGGCATGCAAAAAAAAAATAAAAATAATAGCAACCATTTCTAGGACAATTCCCAGGAATCACAAAAATGACATTACATCTTAAAATAAAATGTTGTTTGCCGTGCAAATACAAGTGTTTTATTACAGTACCCATAAATGTACTTTGCTAAACAAAAAAAAAAGGAGAGAAGATATGAAAAGAGGGAAAGCAAATGAATACTAATCGAGACTCCTCAAAGATCATCATCCTCGCCAAGATCATCCAGAGAAGTCGGGCATCCGGTGAACTCGCCCGTCACGTCCTCGTCGTCGGAGTGCAGAGCCCCGCGGAGGCTGCCACTCAAAGTAATCCGAAGGATCAAATCCGACGAAAGGATCGAAGAAAGAAGGCTCGAGGATCCTCACCCTGTGCGCGTCCCGCGGAGGGAAGAAGCGATAAAGGAGCTGCGCCTCGGAGCTCCGAAGGCGTCCGGCATCCATGCTATGCCGCCCCCTCGAAGGTCCCTCTTGCTGTGGCTCCGGCTCGGCTCTCGGTGGAGGAACGTCTCTGAGAATGCCTCGAAGGCATAGGCTGGTACGCCGGCACGCGTCGCGAAGACCGGCAAGACATCTTCGACGCCATCTTCTTCGCGAAGGACCTCATCGCCACATAACGGCGAGTCAGCATATCATAGGCTCTCCCCGGGACTGCCGCACAAGCAAACAACCAAGGAAACGCTCGGCAATACGGTTATACTCGGCAACAAAAAGAAAAATACGTAAAAGATGCCAAGATGGAAAAGAGTCGGCACACTCACCGATCTATCGGGATCCGCTCGGTATGCGGCGGGGCACTGCTCGTAAACGGGTACGAGACACCCTCCTCCTCGATCCGTCCCCACGGACATACGTGAAATCCGGCCCCGGCATCGGAACCTGCAGGGGAGCTGCGGGCCGGCCTCTCTCTCCTCGCCCGATACTGCGGCATCCTCAGCTTCCTCCTCACGAAGGCCCCGTACTCCTCTCCATACAAAATAAACTCCTCGGCGCCCACACCGCCAAGGTACCTCTCAAAGTCAAGCACATCCATGTCCCGGGAATCAAGCATCCCAAAAGGAGGGTCCTCGGAGCCACGGGAAGCACACCGGGCCATCTTTGCCCGTAAGACCCGCTCTCCCAGATACATGACATCACAAGTCGAGCCCGCGGCATCTTCATTCTGCTGTCACCTCAGGAGCCCCCTCGAACTCATCGGCCTCATACCAGGAGCCCACGGGAACAAAATAAACCCCTCAGGGCTACCTCTCTCCAGGCGCTCCTGCACATCCCGTAGGCGATGGTGAGCTTCCCCCTGCTTGCTCCTCCTCTTCCCTCGCCGTCGAGCCCGGCCAACATAGCGAGGATCTGCGGCTACGGCCCGGGGATCTCTATCCACGGGAAGCATTTGAAAAATCTCATAGAACCACACTGTGACAAAAACGAGAAAAGGCTCGGTGCAAAAGAAAACGGAGAAACGACAAGTTGCTAAATCAAAAACGACAATAAACTCATATCTCCAAAGCAAAGTCAAAACAGGACGAAATGAGCGCGGCCACACCCCGCCTAAACCGGTCCAAGAGAAGTAGAGCTCGGCCAAGCACACGCCTCGCCCCAAGCGATATCACAAACTCTCTCCCGGATCAATCAAGCTCTCCAGCGAGCAAAAGGAGCCGCGATCGCGTGGTTCGAGAACAAAGTCTCGGAAAGTGCAAACCACAAAGGAGCGCGCCCGGTGCTCCGCCGTCACTGGCCGGTACCCGACATAGGCCCCCCAATCTTGGCCGTGATCCTCGGCTCCACATCGCTATATAGCATCCCCGGACCCCTGCGAGGACGAGGCTCAAAGCCCGGCGGCTCGGTCAACACATCATCGGAGATCATATCCCTCCACCGCCGGCCCTCCTTTGAAGGAAAGCCGTGTCGCGGCAAAGTCGGTAGGCGTCACCGTCACCTCTCCCCGGCTCGGATGGAAGGTGTGGGTGGTATCCCACCAATACTCGGAAAGGCCGAGGAAGACGCTCTTGTTCTTCCTCGTGTCGAGACCCGGCCGGGTTCTCTACGAACACACCCGAAGCCGAAGCGTAGACCGGCCTCCTGGGACTCGGCCTACCATCCACGAAATATCGGCATCCGGCGCCACAACTCAACAACAGCCTCGAGCGATCCCCGAGTCTTCATCCTCTTGGCCTTCCCGGCCATAAGCCCCGCATCCTGCAGGTAAACACAGCAAAGGTACGTCATTCGCAGTACTTAATGCAAAAGAAAATCAAAGCATATATATCCCGTCACGAAACACGGCACACATTGCACATACTTTTCACATATAACCCGTCACAAAACACGGCACATATTTCACATACTTTTCACATATAACCCGTCACAAAACACGGCACATATTGCACATACTTTTTACATACAATGACATACATTATACATAATTTTTCCATGCGATCCGTCACAAAACACGGCACACACTGTACACATTTTCTCAAAAGAGGGATCAAGCACTACACGACACATTTTCAAAAGACCCGTCACAAAACACGGCACATATTGCACATATTTTCCCCACAAAGTCCGTCACCCAAAAACATGGCACACACGGCACGACACATATGCATAACACATTTTTCAAAAATCCGTCCCTACACGGCACACACATTCGAGGACAAAACCCGTCACGAAACACGGCACATGTCACATTTTTTCTACAAAATTTGTCACTACACGACAAACTTCTTTCCACATAATGTACATACATAAATAGCATAAGGTACAAAACACCAAAGAATGCAGAGAAGCACTTTATTTTCACAAATAAAAGCTAATCTACACATTTCGGCACAAAATACACATATCCACAATTTTTACATGTCCATTTTCAACAATTCATCAAGAATTTCACAAAAGGCATAAAAAATAACAAAAACTCAAAAATGTGAAAAACTAAAACCTAGTTCTAGCATTCAAAAATTCGAAGAGGGAATCGAAACGGAGCGGATTTCTTACCTCCCCAGACGTTCCTAGAACGACGATTGTGCACCTCCGGATTTGGATACAAGACATCAGGGTTCTTCGAAGATGGAACAAAGGAGATCCAATTTCTTTGGAGCTCCATCCGTTGCTCGACCACTTCTTGGCTGCGTTGTCGACGATTCCTTCGAGATCCTTCGCCATTGCAAGCGATTCAAGCGAAAAATGGAAGATTTTGGTGTAAAAATGGAGGTTTTCTCTCTCTCTCTCTCTCTCGGATGCACGAAGCGGAGAAGAAGAAGTGAAGGGGGCCTCGGCTTTTTAACCCGGTCAAAACACAGGAGCTGTAAAAAATCAAAGTGGTCCGTACGGACCTCTTTGCATCCGGAGGTTAGTCCGTACGGACCTTCTTGCAAGGGAGGGCCAAATTACTTTCACCTTACTTATAATCTTTGCCCCCGGCGTCCTAAGGCCTTTTCGGCAAATCAGTGCGGAATGGTCCCTAACCCTTCAATTGACCAGGCGGTCGGTGTAAGCCCGAACCGCCCACTCAGCGGCAATGCGAAGCAGGCGGTCGGTGTGAGCCCGAACTCGCCCGCTCAGCGGCAACGCAAGCATCGGCCGGTCGGTGTAGCAGACTTCGCCAGCTCAGCGACGCAACCGGCGGTCGGTGTAAGCCGAACCGCCCGCTCAGCGGCTACGCAACGACCGCGGCGATCGGTGTAAGCGAACTTCGCCCGCTCAGCGGCAACGCAAGCACCGCGGTCGATGTAAGCCCGAACTTCGCCCGCTCACGACGCCTTGGCTCCACCGTGAGCATGGTCTGCGCCCGAACGGTCTTAGCCGAACCCATCGCTCAGCGGCAACGCAAAGCACCGGCCCGGTCGATGTAAGCCGAAATTATTCGCCCAATAATTCAACCTCCCAGTCGCGGCGCATAGCAGCGGCGATCGATTAGCTTACAACTTCGCCCGCTCAGTAGCAGCGCAAGCACCGTGATCGGTGTAAGCCGTGGAGACTTTGCCCGCTCAGCGGCAATGAGCGTAGCGACGTCAGGTGTAAGCCCGAGACCGCCCGGCTCCAATGGCAACGTAATGACATAGCACAGGCTATCAAGTAATGGCCAGGGCTCCTCCCGACAGTAGTCAGGGAGTGCGTACGAGACTACGCCCTATCCCGGCACTTGCCGTCGATATGGCCGAACTTAGCCCGCCTCAAGCGGCAAAACAAGCGCGAGAAGGAGACTGACACCTCAGAAGTACTGAATCCCGAGAGCACGACGCCTCAAGCCCGAATGATAAATTTGGAAGCTGATCACCAGGCCATCACATCCTCGCCCGCTCAACGGCAATTCAACCGCTTAGGCGGAGTCGATCGATGTAAGACCGGTCCCTCGCCCGCTCAGCGGCAAAACAAACGCGAAGAAGAAGCAGGCACCTCCCGGCCTGAGCTCTCCAGAGCGCACAAGACGCCTCAGAAACATTCAATGTGCAACTCGGCCACCGGCCCTTTAAAAGCCGAGGTCCCAGCGTCGCCCTCTCAACGGGGAAAAGCCCTCTGAGGGCCACGATAAATCCTCGACGGATGAACACGGCGGCCAGTCGTGCCAGTCCCGACCCTCTCCACCAGCGGGACAATGAGACAACCACGAGGCATCTACACCTCTCGCAATCAAAGCGTACAACGGCGACTATGCCTCCATGCACCCATGACCCAGAAGACGATTCAAAGTCCTCGCGCGTGGCACCAACACGCGGCGAAAGAGCGAGTTGAAAGTCCTCAGCGCCATGCGCACAGCCATGACGCCTTGGCCAGGAAAGACGATTCAAAGTCCTCGCGCATGGCACCAACTGCTGACCAGGAAGGCGATTCAAAGTCCTCGCGCATGCTGTGAGCACCACGGCCAGGCGGAAGATGATTCAAAGTCCTCGCGCATGGCAAGCCCGCGGCGGAAAGGCGATTCAAAGTCCTCATGCCAACGACGCAGCGAGCGATTCAAGAATCTCGCGCATGGCACCAGCGCGGCAGAAGACGATTGAGAAGTCCTCGCGCATGGCGAAGCCGCGGCCGAAAGACGATTGAAAGTCCTCACAGTGGCACCAACGGCCGCCGCGGAAGACGATTCAAAGTCCTCACGCATGGCACCAGCCCACGGCCCAGAGGAGACGATTCCAAAGAAGTCCTCTCGCATGGCATGCTTTGGCCATGACGGGGAGAAGACGATTTAAAGTCCTCACGCGTGGCAAGCAACGCATGACGAAGACGATTTAAAGTCCTCACGCACATGGCAAACCGCGCTGGCAAACCGCAGCCCGGCTTGATTCAAAGTCCTCACGCATGACCGCGACGAAGACGATTCAAAGTCCTCACGTGGCAAGGCGCAGCCGCAGAAGACGACTCGAGTCTTCGTATTATCTCTCGGCCGGAAGGCTTTAAACCGCTCGGTCAGGAAGGCAGGTATAAAGCCTCCAGCAGACTTAACTATCTCCCGGGCCGGAAGGCTTCCCAAACCACTCGAATCAGAAAAGAGCAGTATAAACCTCCCACATCGTACTATCTCCCGGCCCAGGAAGGCTTTAAACCACTCGGTCCAGGAGAGAGCCGTATAAACCTCCCAATCACTATTTACCTCGGCCCGAAAGGCTTTAAACCACTGATCGGTCCGGAAGACCGTATAAACCTCTACCATCATTACCTCCGGCCAGGAAGGCTTTAAACCACTCGTCAGGAAGGCAGAGTATAAACCTCCCAAATCACTATCTCAGGCCCAGAAGAGCCTTAAACCACCGATTAGGAAAATCGTAAAATATCCGTCCGGGACACCACCGCGTCCTCCCAATTGACCTCGACGGTCACCACATTTTAGGACACCACCACGTCCTCTGGCACAAGCCCCACGACCTCGGCGGTCACCTGACACTTCGGGGCACCACCGCATGCCCAGCACTCACAATTTCACGACCTGCGAGACTACGACCGGAGGCTTGATTTTCCCGCCGAGGAGTACGTAGGAATCCTATCACGGGGTCCCGGCCATTCGACCTATGCGGTCACCCAAGACACCACCACGTCCTCCGCAGCCCGGCCTCGGCGGTCACGCATAACACTTCGAGGGGCACCACCGCGCCCGCATTCACAAAACAGCTCACTGATTCACACACACCCCCCGGAACTACGACCGGAAGCTTGATTCCCGCCGGGGGATACGTAGGAATCCTATCCGCAGGGAGTCCGGCCCTGCGGCCTAAACGGTCACACAATAGGACACCACCACGTCCTCTTATTTGGCCTCCCCGGTCACTTTATCTCCCGGCCACGCGATCCAGATTAGGACCCTTATCTTATCTTGCTCCGAGCGACCCCACTTCTTTAAATAAGTAGCGTCGTCGAGAGGCCTCTATAAGTACCCCAATCTGGATCACCCCTTTCAAGCACACGGCAGGCTTAGCGACTCATCAGCGCGATCTCGGCGACCTCGGCACTCAAAACCCTCTCAAAACCCCGGCCAGGAGGAGCCTTCAGGATAAAAAGGGACGAAAAGGACCTTTTGGGA